>JARNME010000489.1:178533-239693 GCA_030179655.1 Scaptomyza flava | reverse complement strand
TTAATTCATTCAGAAGAATCAATTTCACCATTAATTAATTTGTGAAAAAAGGAAAATGCTAGCATTATTCTACGATCATTAAAAAAAGGAAGATCTATTAGTAAAAGTCTACTACGATAAGACGGCAAATTATTGTTAGTGTCCCAGTTAAGACCTCTAAGTGCGAAGAGCAGAAATTGTTTTTGTACCGATTCTATTTTATTCTGATGAATTTCATCTTTGGGAAACCATATTCCAGAATCGGTCGTACAAGAGAAGTATACAGAGTTTTTGTTAAGTAGGGATCGTTGAACTCCTTCGACCAGCGCTTAATGAAGCCCAAGACACCAGATGCTCGATTAGGAATTGAAGAAATATGCTTGTCAAACTTAAGCTTTGGGTCCATAACAATGCCCAAATCGTCAACCCATTCAATTCTGTCTAGTGGTTTGTTGTCAAGAAAATAAATATTAAAAAAGAGCAAACATCTAAAAAATGACATTACTTTACATTTACTGCAATTAAGATTTACTTTACACCAAATTTGAAAGTTATCTAAATCTCTTTGAAGCTGTTAAGCGGCAATGGGAGTTGCAGCTGACGTGCATAATTTTACATCATCAGCGTACATCAACACCCGAGAGAACTTTATAACCGATGGAAGATCGTTTATAAACAAAATAAATAATAAAGGACCAAGATGACTACCCTGAGGAACGCCTGAAGTGACCTGGGAACGGGAAACGGATGAAGATGATGAATCCAAAACAAAAATCAGATCAAGCATTTTATTAAGAGAATTTGGGACAGCATTAATTTGACTCAATTACATCCCAAGTAAGTCGATTAAAAATTCATTCGGGGCCGTGGGAGTCAGGGCACCAGAGTCAGGACAAGAAATCCAAGTAGCTTCAGCAATGTTGAAATCACCAAGAACTACAAGAAAATCGCGATCAGAAAGCAAGGCAGAGACAGAATGAATAGCAGATAGATGTGTCTCATAGATAGAGAGATCAGAGGAAGGAGGTATATAGGAACAAGTGATAAAAATGTTAATACCGTAAATATTTAGCTTTACAGCAATAAACTCTATATCAAAAGAACTATTTAATACGACTGTTTCAGAAGGAAAGTCAACATTCACAGCGATAAGCACTCCACCACCACGCCGAAGAGTACGGTCCTTTCTATAAATAGAATATGTACTACATATAATTTCGGAATTGAGAATGTCTTGCCTTAACCACGTTTCAGTAAAGGCAATGACATGGAAAGGGAAAGAAAGACTATTAAGGTATAAGCTTGTGAGTTTACTACAAAGACCTCTTACATTCTGATAGCAGAGTAAGAAGGAGGATGTTAGTTTTTTGAACTATGAGTAATTGGGAGAGTGACCTTAGAACCAACCACTGGAAGTGTAGATACAATCGGGGGCCAATTTTTTTTTTTTCTTGCAGTATACTATTTCACAATTATGTTTTCTGGCCAAAATTCTTTGCAGCATATAGTGCAAAAATCTTGATTCGAAACACTGATTTTAAAAGACGAAATGTTCCGATCATAAGCAAATTTGAATTTCTCCACCGTGACATTGGCATTCGATTTGGCCTTGATATAGACCTTGACATCATCTGATGTTAAATCAGGGGGAAGCCTTGAAACAAATATTTGTTTTTTAGGTGGGACAGCAACAAATTTTTTAATTATATCCTCCACTGAGGCTGGTTTGGAAGACTCAGTCTCGGATAATTAAATATTTGGCTCTTTAGGTTTGATAGAGTTTTTTTGTTGATTAACATCAACACTACTAACCACCAAAGGAACCGGAGGATCGGGATCAGATAAGACAATATCCATGGGAGTTATTGTTATATCATCTAAGTTCTCGATAACTTTAGTAGAAGGGACACGATTTTTTTTTTTTTTTTTTTTTTTTTTTTTTTTAATTTATTAACGAAATTCTTAGTGCTACAGTATTACTACTATAAATTAAAGCACTAATCACTATGACAATAGGCAAAAAGAAAAAACAAATGTATATATAAACTATAAAGAACAAAGACATAATAAATAAATAAATATAAACAAACTATTGATAGAACATTGAACAGTAAGATTAAATATTTGAACATTAACATTGTTGACTTTTATAAAGTTAGGATAAGCTATGTATGTATATGCATATATATATATTTTATTTTTTTTTTTTTTTAGTTATTTATTTCTGGCCAAACTACTGAACCGATCTTGATGAAACTTTCACAGATTGCTTAGATCATGTCGGGTTTGTTCACTATGAAATTTCATCCCGATCGGAGCATTCTACGATATAGCCACCATATAAATTTACCATATAAACACGATTTCTGGGCAAACTGCTTAACCGATCTTAATGAAACTTTCACAGATTGCTTAGATCATATCGGGTTTGTTCACTATGAAATTTCATTTCGATCGGAGCATTCTACGATATAGCCACCATATAAATTTACCATATCAACACGATTTCCGGGCAAACTGCTGAACCGATCTTGATGAAACTTTCACAGATTGCTTAGATCATGTCGGGTTTGTTCACTATGAAATTTCATTTCGATCGGAGCATTCTACGACATAGCCACCATACAAATTTACCATATCGTACTATCAATTGTTGTCTCTGTCGTGCACTTTCAAGTACCTACATGTCAAATTGTTGTTGTTTTCGCACACGAACAAGTAAATGACGCTCAAGAGTAAAAATATTAGCGAAAAATTACCAACAACTGCACAGAAACATTAATAAGAGGGGGGAGCATTGATTTGGCTGTGTGAAGGGTATCATAGTCTTGGCATAGCGCATAGTTATGCGCCACTATGTTTTTATTTATTTACTTTTTTCAGCAAAATTTTATTGAACGTTTATTAAATATTTATTAAGTTTCGTCACTATATTTAATAATTTAAATATTGTTTCTTAACCGTGCTCGGCCCACTGTTCATTCTCCACATTTCATTCATACTTGTCCCACTGTCCACTTTCCACTTTTCATTTGCACTCGTCCGACTGTGCGCTGTGGATCACCACGCCCGCAACCAATTTCGCTTTGGTTCTGCGGCGCGTGCTGTACTTCTCACTATTTGGCGCATATACCGACGACCCGCCTTGCACGTGCGCAATTCCCGTTCTTTTTATCAGCTCGTCCGTTTCTACTGACACTTTCGTTGCGCCGCGACAACTCGAATTGTGCGCTCGCTTGGCCAGATCCCGTTTTCTTAATCGGACTATTTGCTTCCACCGTCACTTTCGTTGCGCCGCGACAGCTCAAATTGTGCGCTCAGCTTAGCTCGATTCCGTTACAAAAACCAAAGCGTCGCGACACTTGCTTATTTTCGGCAGCGACAAATGACCATCTGCGTACGTTTTTTTTTTCACCGACACCGTTACCTTCTCGTCGTTTTATATGCGCGCGGTCACAACAGGGCGCGAAACTTTGAACTTTTGGTAATATTTTCGGGGCTTTATTCCCGAATTATATTACCCTCTTTAGCTAATGGGTCCCTGCTCGGGCGCCACTTGTAGGGTAGTTTTATTAGCCGAGGTACAGATCTCAGTCTGGCCAAGGCTCGCGTACAAGAAATAATTTATTTATTACTGAAACGCGTTAGCTATTTAGAGGCAAGTTTGCGTTGCCGATATACCCCGAAGTTTCACAGCTGAAAAACAGAGATATCAGGGTTGATGTACATTCGTACGATTTCCGCTGATTCTACTGATGTTGCTGGAAGGAGCTAACACCGCTGTTATCGCGATGATGTTCTGATTGAGTGTCTGTCTCAATGTCTATTTCGTCGTGTACTATCTTTACTTTAAAACCGTCCCCTTAGATCTCACGTCCGCACGCTTGTTGCTCTACTGGGCAATATATCCGCTGATCTCGCGCTCGGCCTGAGCTTGTCTTCGTCGTTGCCTTCGTCGCTTGTGGATCGCGACATTTGAGACAGTGGGTCGTGAGAATGCGGCTGTTCGGCCCTTCTGCTCTCTTACGCTAGCTTGCCCTTGTTCTCTTATGCTAGCTTACCCTTTTGCTCTTGCTTATCTTCTTATCGTTGATTATGTTTCATACAGGTGTTATAATTGTAGCTTATGTTTATATGTAGGTGATAAAGTCTCCTAGACTATGATTTATTATTAATTAAATGTGTTCTTAGTCTTAGGGCCAGTTTCTCAATGTCTGGTTAGCTAAACTAACAGATGGTTAGCTTAACTAACTGATGGTTAGTCAAAATTGAGTTTCTCAATGTCTGGATAGGGTTGTTCGTGATTAAAACTAACATGAGGCCTGAGTGCCGGCTAAAATTTGTTCTCTCGTTAAGTGCCGATATAAATATCGATGAAATCATCGTTAGGCAAACAGCTGACTGTGGCTGAAACTTGCATTATCTATATTTTATTATTCAAGTAAAATGGCATCGCATCAAAGAATTTTTTACATCCACGCAATGTGGCCGCTTTTTGTTCTCAACTTAGCTCATTAAACTTGTTTGTTTACTCATTTCCATTTTTTTAATTGTTATTTTTGAGTTGAAAGAAGAATTTGGCAGTCACAAAACAAAAAATTCCAACAAAAACAGCTGTTTTGCTCGAAAAGGGTGGCAGCACCATCAATGCGCTAGTATCATATCGATTTAACTTAACTACTACTACATTGAGAAAACCTAATTGTAGTCACGTTGTGGACGGTTGTCCCCGCTACCACCGTTGCCCCGCTACCACCGTTGCCTTTTCGCGTCTTCCTGTCTTTGGTTTCCTTTCCAGCCATTTTTATATTTTCCGTATCGCGACCGGTGACAGCACTTCGCCCATGGGTAGCACGTTCCACGAGTTTGGGGTTTGTGCCTGGGTTTCCGGCTGCAGGACGGTATGTTGTCTGTTTCCAGTTGGGCTTCCAGTCCTTCCTCCCAACCGTATACTCCTTCGAATTCGTCTTCCCTTTCGTTCCGTGTGCGTTTGGCGTTTCGGGTTTCGATCCTGTTCTTATCTCCGTTGCTTGTATCCGGGGTTGGTGCTCTCTGATGTGCCACTTGGTCGTCTTGTTAGCTTCCTTCTTCGATAGCCTGTAGTTTGACTGGTGAGGGTGGCTCTTCCACATACGGTGACGGTTCCTTTGCGTCTGGTGCCGTGATGATTATTGCTGTGGTTTTAATGATCTTGAGGACGACTGCGCCTTCCAGCCTGTATGCTGATGCATCTTCGTGTGTATACATAGTGTGCAAAAATGAGGGAGGCGAGTTTTCCCTCTCGTGCTGTGCGTATTTCGGGTGACCTCGACGTGGGTCGTCGTCTTCAGCTGCGTACTCCTCTTCCGAATCCTCGTCGGTGATGTCTTCCACCCGGACGTGCTGTCCATTGGTTGACTCATCCTCGCCTCTTTCGTCGCTATCCGTACGTGACCGCTGTCCGTAGGCACCTGTTTCCTCAGCTGCCTCGACTGTCGTGTCCGACTCTTCGTCGCCGGTACTATTCAGCTCCTCCCCGCTTCTTCCGTCGCTATCCGTACGTGGCCGTTGTCCGTAGGCACCCGTTTCGTTGGTTCGTTCGACCGTCGTGTCCGACTCTTCATCGTCCCGAGTGTCTGTGTCCTCGCCGCTGCTAATCAGAATGACGTCATCCATCTCTATCTGAAATGTTGGTGAACTTGTTACAATTTTGTTTTGTGTTTTAAAGTTGGATTGGGAGTAAGTGTTGGAATTTTTTTTTTTAAAGTGGGCAAAAACATATACCATTAAAAAATCCGTTTTGGCGATATAAGATGCGCTTACGTTGACGAGTGGCTTTCGTCTGGTTCGTCCTCATGTTGTTGGCTTGCTTCATGATCGTCGTTTTCTTGGTGAAAAGGCTTTAGTTGCGAAATGCTGGCAGTCCGTCTCTTGCGTTCTCCAAGTTCCACCAGACGTACTACTTTTGGCGACACAAACTTTTCCACGCGAAAGGGCCCGTCGTACCTCGCAGCTAACTTCGCAGCAAACCCATCACTACATTTAGATAACTAGTGTGTTCTCAGCAGTACCAATTCGTTGAGACTGAGGCGCCATTCTCTCCTTTCAAGGTTGTAATTCCTGCCTTGGTCTTTCGAAGCTCGTTGCTGGTTACTTTGCGCTATGTGGAACACCTCTTTCAATCTGTTTGCCCTTTCCTCTGGCGTTTGCGGTGTGCTTCCCGTGCCTGGTGTCTTCTCCTCATACAATGTGGCTGGCAGACGAGGTTCTCTTCCTTGCATCAAGAATGCTGGGGAGAATCCTGTCGAATCCGCAATGCTCGAGTTGACAGCCAGCGAGATTTCCGGAATAAACTGGTCCGATGAACTCTAATTCCCACAGATATATTGGGCAATCATCGTCTTCACTGTCCTGTCCTGTCGAACCTCTTGGGTACTCCGAACCGGCATAAGATGCGCTCGTGAAAGGCCTTTTGTAACGTGGTCTCTGTCGATCGCTTCAAGGGAACCAATTCCACCCACTTCGTAAACGCGTCGTGGAACACCAGTAAGATCGTATTACCTTGCTTTGATCGCGGCGGGGGGCCTACGAAATCTGCACACTCCTTGACGGCTCTATGGCTCCTGCTTCTATCAATTCGTCCACTTGCTGGTCGATCACGCGCTGAGTTGCGGGATTCTTGGGATAATACCTCTGCTTGATGGGTTCAAGATAATCCGATGCTCAGCCACGTGGGACACTCCTCTTAGCCCTTCGAAAAGCTGTAACTCCGCTTTAAAAAACTCCTGCGTGGCTGGCTCCAAATCCGCTGACCACTCCGCTTCTTCCACGGTGGTGCCTTCCGACCTTGATCTTGCCTTGGATTTGGGGTCTCCATCCTGAGGTGCCTCGACTCCTGTACTTCCCAGTTGGCCCAGCGATGGCTCCTTGACGACCGTTCCTGCGTCTTGGTTGGCTCCTGGCTTGGCTGGCATGGCGTCTTGGTCGCGACGTGTCCCTAGGACTTTGCCTCGCTTACCACCCCTTGTACCGCGTGTCTTTAGCTCCTTTTCCCCCTCGGTTCCCATTTCTGCTCTTTCACTCGCCTCGGCTGGGGCATCAGCGCTTCGTAGGACTAATTTCGCCTCACCGCACCTTATGGTCGTACCCATCTTGCATAGAAAGTCCATTCCCAGAATAAGATCGTCTAACATGGACGAGCATGTCCATCGGCACTTCTCTTTTAAATAGCCCTACCTTTGTCCGTAGTAACTTGTCTATGACTTCATTTGAACCGCCCGCTAAGTGTGTGTTCGCGGTTATTGCCAACACTTCCCCTTTCGCCTCAATTTCTCTGAAAAACTTCTCACTCATGAAACTTCTCGTGGCTCCGGTATCGACCGTCGCCCTCGCCATTCTATAAACACGAGCGGATCAGCATACCCATCGAATTTTATTCCCCATTTCCTAACCTGCTCAGGAACTAACATGTTATGTCTACTATGTTTGACGAACGCGTTATCAGTGCTCATCCCGGGTCTACGGCTCACTTGCTCCGCCTGGGTACCATTCACAGGTGAGTTGACAGGCGGCACAATTCGTATATCAGGGGGTGGTTCTTTACTGAAATTCTCGTCACCGGCCGGCCTATATTCCCTGAGGCTGGGTGGCGGTAGAAATTCTCTGTACTGCCCCGATAAAGTCAGACAATCGGATTCCGATTTCTGCGGTGACTGCGTCCTTTCAGAGTGTACGCTGGGTGGGGCGGGCGATTCCGGCCTTCTGGCGGATTTACGCTCCCAATCCCTCAGCATGTTCCACATTAAAGGACTATGATTCCCCTACTTAATCGACGTACATACCCGCTTCCTTGACTTTTCTACCTTTCCGAATATGTCTAGGCCGAGTTCTTGTGCGATGTCCTCCAATTCCTCTTTTCGGCAATAGTACACCCAACGGGTGCCCACCCCTGGGTTGCCGCTCTCCTGTGTTCCAGTATCAATAATGTCATCCATTGTTGCTGCTTGTAGTTCCTCTGGTGTTTGGCGCTTTTGTACTATATATATATATATATATATAAATATATATATATATTATCTCTTTTATAAATATATACATATATATATTTTTTTTTTATTTAAAAAAATTTTATTTTATTTAATTCTACTTTTCTTTAACTTGAAATTTGATTTTAAAATTTTTCCCATTAAATTTTGTTAGACTTTTATTAGCACTTTTATTGAAAATCTTTCTCATAATTAATTTTTTTTTTACTTTATTTATTTTTTATTATATTTAATTTAATTTTTTTTAACCTTTGTTGAATTTTATTGAATTTTTATTATGTCTTCAGCAAAATTTTTTCTTTTATTTAATTATTATTAAATTTTTATTTAACGAAGAATTTATTATTTTACCCTTCACAGGGTATATTGACTTTGTCATGAATCTGTAACGCCTTAAAGGAATGATAGGAGACCCCATAAACTATGTATCAAAATGATCAGGACGAGCTCAGGAAGATTTGATTTCGGCCTTTCCGTCCGTCTGTCCGTCTGTCATTCTGTCCGTCTGTCTGTTTCAACACGACTTCTGGCCAAACTGCTGCACCGATCTTGATGAAACTTTCACAGATTGCTTAGATCATGTCGGGTTTGTTCACTATGAAATTTCATCCCGATCGGAGCATTCTACGATATAGCCACCATATAAATTTACCATATCAACACGATTTCTGGCCAAACTGCTGAACCGATCTTGATGAAACTTTCACAGGTTGCTTAGATCATGTCGGGTTTGTTCACTATGAAATTTCATCCCGATCGGAGCATTCTACGATATAGCCACCATATAAATTTACCATATCAACACGATTTCCGGGCAAACTGCTGAACCGATCTTGATGAAACTTTCACAGATTGCTTAGATCATGTCGGGTTTGTTCACTATGAAATTTCATTTCGATCGGAGCATTCTACGACATAGCCACCATACAAATTTACCATATCGTACTATCAATTGTTGTCTCTGTCGTGCACTTTCAAGTACCTACATGTCAAATTGTTGTTGTTTTCGCACACGAACAAGTGAATGCCGCTCAAGAGTAAAAATATTAGCGAAAAATTACCAACAACTGCACAGAAACATTAATAAGAGGGGGGAGCATTGATTTGGCTGTGTGAAGGGTATCATAGTCTTGGCATAGCGCATAGTTATGCGCCACTATGTTTTTATTTATTTACTTTTTTCAGCAAAATTTTATTGAACGTTTATTAAATATTTATTAAGTTTCGTCACTATATTTAATAATTTAAATATTGTTTCTTAATCGTGTTCGTCCCACTGTTCATTCTCCACATTTCATTCATACTTGTCCCACTGTCCACTTTCCACTTTTCATTTGCACTCGTCCGACTGTGCGCTGTGGATCACCACGCCCGCAACCAATTTCGCTTTGGTTCTGCGGCGCGTGCTGTACTTCTCACTATTTGGCGCATATACCGACGACCCGCCTTGCACCTGCGCAATTCCCGTTCTTTTTATCAGCTCGTCCGTTTCTAATGACATTTTCGTTGCACCGCGAAAACTCGAATTGTGCGCTCGCCTGGCCAGATCCCGTTTTCTTAATCGGACTATTTGCTTCCACCGTCACTTTCGATGCGCCGTGACAGCTCGAATTGTGCGCTCAGCTAAGCTCGATTCCGTTACAAAAACCAAAGCGTCGCGACACTTGCTTATTTTCGGCAGCGACAAATGACCATCTGCGTACGTTTTTTTATTCACCGACACCGTTACCTTCTCGTCGTTTTATAAGCGCGTGGTCACAACAGGGCGCGAAACTTTTAAACTTTTGGTAATATTTTCGGGGCTTTATTCCCGAATTATATTACCCTCTTTAGCTAATGGGTCCCTGCTCGGGCGCCACTTGTAGGGTAGTTTTATTAGCCGAGGTACAGATCTCAGTCTTGCCAAGGCTCGCGTACAAAAAATAATTTATTTATTACTGAAACGCGTTAGCTATTTAGAGGCAAGTTTGCGTTGCCGATATACCCCGGAGTTTCGCAGCTGAAAAACAGGGATATCAGGGTTGATGTACATTCGTACGATTTCCGCTGATTCCACTGATGTTGCTGGAAGGGGCTAACACCGCTGTTATCGCGATGATTTACTGATTGATTAATCGAGGAATAGCGAGAGGAGACTCCGTCCTATGCCCTCCGCTGATTTCTCAAATATCTAATCCCTGCGAAATCGAATCGTAGCGTGTCTAGTACAACGCGCGCGTGTATATATATTCACGCGTTTATATATATATATGTGAAGCGGCTTTCGTTTTGTCTCGCGTGGCAGTGCATAACACGTGAGGAGGGTTTAGGTTATTTGAATTCACTTTATTCGACTCCGCTCGTACTAACTTATTATACGTTCTGCGCCTTACAAATTCCTGTCTATAGTTTGTGCACTTTCCTTTGCAGTGTATTTCACAATGTCTATTTCCTCGTGTACTATCTAAGCTTTAAAACCATCCCCTTAGATCTCACGTCCGCACTCTTGTTGCTCTACTGGGCAATTGATCAGCTGGTCTCGCGCTCGGCCTGAGCTTGTCTTCGTCGTTGCCTTCGTCGCTTGTGGATCGCGACATTTGAGACTGTGGGTCATGAGAAAGCGGCTCTCTTACGCTAGCTTGCCCTTGTTCTATTATGCTAGCTTACCCTTTCTGTCTTGCCTATCTTCTTATCGTTGATTATGTTTCATATAAGTGTTATAATTGTAGCTTATGTTTATATGTAAGTGATAAAGTCTCCTAGACTTTGATTTATTATGATGTGAGGAGCCATATTCACGTATAGCGCCTCACAGGAGGAGCCATATTCACGTATAGCGCCTCACAACAGGCGATTACATTTATAGCCGCAGTCGGACCTGAGTTGCGGCGAATTCGCATGCTGTCTCGCTCTGACACAGGATGTCAGCGCTAAGGTACGTGTTTGGCGCATGGGAGCCGCAAAAATGGTACCGTAAAAGTCGTGGCAAAGTGCCGTTGGTGTGTGAGCGGTGCATCCACGGGATATAGTGATCACCGTCACACCAACGACAGGCGTGATCAGCAACGAGGAACCATTGTTGCTAGGCAAAACTCACTGGAACGATCACGCCACCTTTGCCCTTGGCGCGACATTGGCAGCACTGACAGGCCCCGGTCCAGCGAGACAGCAGAAGGGTATAAAAAGAGCCGCCTGTGACAGAGCGGCAAGTCAGTACGGAGTCAGTACGAAGTGAGTGCGAAGTCAATTGAAGTGAAAAGTCAGTGCGAAACATAAAGTGAACAAAGGATCCAGAGAAAAAGAAATCCAACGCGAAAGGCTAATATAAGAATTAAAAGGATTCACATTGCAATAAGGACAGAGCAGATCGTGTCCTTAGCGATTAACAAACCCTTTACTAAGAAATCAATACGCGGAATTTATCAAGCCTTGTGGTGTGTTGCATTTGCAAAGCAACCTCAAGTTAAAACCAAGTATCAGACTAGTGAGCCTGGCGAAGGACAGGTGAAGCTAAAGCCAGAACCCGAGAGTAGGAGAGACTATTGGCGAAATCCTTGTGGTAACAAGGAGGCCATAGTAGAGCCTGGCGAGTTTCAGGCGTTGCTAGCTAAAACCTCGTTTAGTAGGCGTAACATTGGCTCTGAATATTTGGTGCAACGAGAGCGCCAGTATTGCAAATAAAACCACGACACAAGATCCGTGCGATTTTATAAACTCTACTAAGAAATATCACTAAAGTGTACAGATAAATTGTAAAACCCAACGTGAAAACTAGCAGAGAGTGCAGTTTTTAAATATATGTATAAAAAGCAAAACCTAATTGTGTTGTTATTGCCGCAGACGCCACAAATATAAATTTGTTGGCACGTACCCTCAACACCGCGAGAGTTAGCCCAGCTAAAACCGCGTGACAACTGTGGATCTACGGCTAATATCACATATAGAGTATTCAGTAGCTATGCTATGTGCGTAAAGTACTAAAGTGTTACATGAAAGCTTTACAACAAACACACAGAAGCATTTTTAACACAGCAAACATGCCTCTGGGTATGTTTGCTACTATTGTACTATATGTGTTATTGTGTGGTTGCCAGACTATTTATAAAAACAGCTGCTTTCGAGATTATTGAATTCGTGAAATTAGGTCACACTAGGCGAGTTTTGGTTGTAAAAGTAAGTAAATTTTAATAATTATTAATTTAAAAGACTAAACTGATGTTTTTAAAAGTGTCTGTTTGGTTACGCAGTTAACTAAACCAAAACCAGCATCAACAGAACCATAACACTCTTATCTCTAATCGCTATAACCTATCATGCTCTGCGCAGCATAAGAGCAACTTAACGTAAAGTCCAACTATTGTTTTGCATAAGCTCTTATATTTCGTTTATTACATTGTCTATTGCTTGCCCTTGGCCTTCAGCTGAGTGCAAGCCGCTGCTGCAGTTCTGCAGCCGCTCAGTTCTATCAAAATCGTCGGCAGCTCAACTTCGGTCGTTTGTCTGTTTCGCGACAAACGAAAAAATCGCTAATCATTGCACAGCCTAAATCGGGGTTAGTTGCAATACACAACTTTAAACAATTGTTAATTAATTTAAGTTCGGCCACGAAGGCAAATTAAAATATACATATTATACTCAGTAATGCAAATCTCGCAGCATTTATAATTTGTTTAGTGACATTTCGAAAATTCGATAGCTATTGAAAAAGCTCAATAGCTCAACATTTGGTGACCCCGACGTGATTACTCTGCATTTGTTTAAATAATTAAAAATTATTTAACTTATAGAGTTAGTAAAGCGCGCCCGCGCTCTTTTATCGTTTTCGCTGTTGTCGCTTCGTTTTTGCGTTTACTTTTGCATTAAGGTGTTTGACCTGCATTGACGCCCGCGCATTATCTTCTCTTGTCTTTTTAAACATTTTACCGCTGCAGCAATCGTTTCTGCATTGCTATTGCTGCTCCCGATTCGCTTTGCATTTGCTTATGCTCAAGGTGTTTGCCCTTTTTGACCTTGGTATATTGGTGCAATTAAATCGTTACGTTGTTACCAGCTGCACTTGCAAAAATAAGTAAATCGCAAGAATTCAGTGCATATAAAACTGTAATATAGGAAAGTGTTTTTCGAGGCAATAAATTGAATTGTGATTGACATACTCTGTTCTTTGAACAATAGCTTGCAAGTGTCCGACATTCAGTGGCTCTAGAACTTTATTTCGCGTGCGTGTACATATAGAATCAAAAACATATTCAACATGCCGAATACTGTTGAGGTGATTAATATTCCTGCAGTTCCGTCACTTGGTGCTCCGTTTTATAAAGCTAAGGCCAAGGCTATTAACGAGCAAGTGAAGCGGATGGCCAAAGCTATTGCTCCGGAGCATATTGGGCATCTCAGCGAAGAGGAATTTGCGATCCGGCTTAAGGGTCTTGAAAGCGCGCAGCAGCAATTCAACAGTATGCATTTGCATTGGAGGAGCTGGATTATAATGAAATCGGGAGTGAATTACGTGAATCTTTTGATGAATTATCAATACTCGTTCAGACTAGCTTGCGCCGCGAACTTAATAAGCGAAAGTTATCATCGCCTTTGTGTTCGACCATGAGGCATGAAGCATCTGCTGACAATCACACATTGTCTCAGAGCCGGATTCGATTGCCTGAGCTTAAGCTTCCAGAGTTCAGCGGAGGCTACACAAAGTATGCAGATTTCATTTCAATGTTCTCGTCAATCATTGACAGCGACTCAGGATTATCAGATGTAGAGAAGTTTCAGCATTTGCGATTGTGCCTGAAAGGACCAGCCCTGTAGTGTGTTTCATCGTTGGAAATCAGCAGTGCTAACTATTCAATTGCGTTAGATTTACTAAAAAAGCGGTTTAATAACAAGCGTCTTATTTTTCAGGCACATGTCACTGAGATTTTGGGTTTGGATTGCATCGAGTCGTCGTCAGCGGTTAAACTTCGAACCCTTTCGGATACCGTAAACGCAGGCGTTGCTAGCTAAAACCTCGTTTAGTAGGCGTAACATTGACTCTGAATATTTGGTGCAATGAGAGCGCCAGTATTGCAAATAAAACCACGACACAAGATCCGTGCGATTTTATAAACTCTAGTAAGAAATATCACTAAAGTGTACAGATAAATTGTAAAACCCAACGTGAAAACTAGCAGAGAGTGCAGTTTTTAAATATATGTATAAAAAGCAAAACCTAATTGTGTTGTTATTGCCGCAGCCGCCACAAATATAAATTTGTTGGCACGTACCCTCAACACCGCGAAAGTTAGCCCAGCTAAAACCGAGTGACAACTGTGGATCTACGGCTAATATCACATATAGGGTATTCAGCAGCTATGCTATGTGCGTAAAGTACTAAAGTGTTACATGAAAGCTTTACAACAAACACACAGAAGCATTTTTAACACAGCAAACATGCCTCTGGGTATGTTTGCTACTATTGTACTATATGTGTTATTGTGTGGTTGCCAGACTATTTATAAAAACAGCTGCTTTCGAGATTATTGAATTCGTGAAATTAGGTCACACTAGGCGAGTTTTGGTTGTAAAAGTAAGTAAATTTTAATAATTATTAATTTAAAAGACTAAACTGATGTTTTTAAAAGTGTCTGTTTGGTTACGCAGTTAACTAAACCAAAACCAGCATCAACAGAACCATAACACTCTTATCTCTAATCGCTATAACCTATCATGCTCTGCGCAGCATAAGAGCAACTTAACGTAAAGTCCAACTATTGTTTTGCATAAGCTCTTATATTTCGTTTATTACATTGTCTATTGCTTGCCCTTCGCCTTCAGCTGAGTGCAAGCCGCTGCTGCAGTTCTGCAGCCGCTCAGTTCTATCAAATTCGTCGGCAGCTGAACTTCGGTCGTTTGTCTGTTTCGCGACAAAAGAAAAAATCGCTAATCATTGCACAGCCCAAATCGGGGTTAGTTGCAATACACAACTTTAAACAATTGTTAATTAATTTAAGTTCGGCCACGAAGGCAAATTAAAATATACATATTATACTCAGTAATGCAAATCTCGCAGCATTTATAATTTGTTTAGTGACATTTCGAAAATTCGATAGCTATTGAAAAAGCTCAATAGCTCAACATTTGGTGACCCCGACGTGATTACTCTGCATATGTTTAAATAATTAAAAATTATTTAACTTATAGAGTTAGTAAAGCGCGCCCGCGCTCTTTTATCGTTTTCGCTGTTGTCGCTTCGTTTTTGCGTTCACTTTTGCATTAAGGTGTTTGACCTGCATTGACGCCCGCGCATTATCTTCTCTTGTCTTTTTAAACATTTTACCGCTGCAGCAATCGTTTCTGCATTGCTATTGCTGCTCCCGATTCGCTTTGCATTTGCTTATGCTCAAGGTGTTTGCCCTTTTTGACCTTGGTATATTGGTGCAATTAAATCGTTACGTTGTTACCAGCTGCACTTGCAAAAATAAGTAAATCGCAAGAATTCAGTGCATATAAAACTGTAATATAGGAAAGTGTTTTTCGAGGCAATAAATTGAATTGTGATTGACATACTCTGTTCTTTGAACAATAGCTTGCAAGTGTCCGACATTCAGTGGCTCTAGAACTTTATTTCGCGTGCGTGTACATATAAAATCAAAAACATATTCAACATGCCGAATACTGTTGAGTTGATTATTAATCCTGCAGTTCCGTCACTTGGTGCTCCGTTTTATAAAGCTAAGGCCAAGGCTATTAACGAGCAAGTGAAGCGGATGGCCAAAGCTATTGCTCCGGAGCATATTGGGCATCTCAGCGAAGAGGAATTTGCGATTCGGCTTAAGGGTCTTGAAAGGGCGCAGCAGCAATTCAACAGTATGCATTACGCATTGGAGGAGCTAGATTATAATGAAATCGGGAGTGAATTACGTGAATCTTTTGATGAATTATCAATACTCGTTCAGACTAGCTTGCGCCACGAACTTAATAAGCGAAAGTTATCATCGCCTTTGTGTTCGACCATGAGGCATGAAGCATCTGCTGACAATCACACATTGTCTCAGAGCCGGATTCGATTGCCTGAGCTTAAGCTTCCAGAGTTCAGCGGAGGCTACACAAAGTATGCAGATTTCATTTCAATGTTCTCGTCAATCATTGACAGCGACTCAGGATTATCAGATGTAGAGAAGTTTCAGCACTTGCGATTGTGCCTGAAAGGACCAGCCCTGTAGTGTGTTTCATCGTTGGAAATCAGTAGTGCTAACTATTCAATTGCGTTAGATTTACTAAAAAAGTGGTTTAATAACAAGCGTCTTATTTTTCAGGCACATGTCACTGAGATTTTGGGTTTGGATTGCATCGAGTCGTCGTCAGCGGTTAAACTTCGAACCCTTTCGGATACCGTAAACGCCAACATCCGCGCTCTTCAAGGCATGGGCAGCGTTGAGCAGATTGCAGGCTTTATTATAGTGCACAGCTTGCTACAGAAAGTGGACAAGGCAACTCAGACCAGTTGGGAGGAGACAGCACCGATTGATACAATCCCGACCTGTGAACAATTCATGGCTTTTTTGGATAGACGATGTCAAAGGTTGGAAAATGTGGAACACGCTATGGCAACGTGTACGCCTAGCTCCAAGGTGGGAAAAAGTAGCAAAACCCTTAACACCAGTAGAAAAGTCTTTGTCGCTACTAACTCCAGCACAAATGTATGCGTGTTTTGTGAATCATCAGGCCATTTGATTTACAATTGCTCTCGTTTTGGAAATCTGTCTCCGCAACTGCGTCTTCGCGAGGTTAAGAAGCGGTCACTTTGCATTAATTGCCTGCGCAAGGGGCATAGAATGAAAGAGTGCAGTTCGACCGCCTGCAATCGTTGTAAGGCCAAGCATCACACTCTTCTTCATTTTGAGACTCAGATTGAGGGCTCTCAAATTATATCTGCTCCGCATGCGCCCGCTGCAAAATCCTCGTCAACACTTGTAGCCCAAAATCTCAGTCAAGACATTGTGCTATTGGCAACTGCTGTCATCAACATTAGGAGTCGCACTGGTGTTCTTGTACCTTGCCGTGCTCTACTCGATTCTGGTTCGCAGGTGCACATTATTACATCCCGTTTAGCTCACTACCTCCAGCTACGTAGGCATCGGTCGCCTACTTCGATTTCAGGACTAGGGGAGTCTAGTGTTGACTCAGAAGGCTATGCAGCTGATATAAGTCTTAAATCGCGAACAACTGACTACGCTGCTAGCATCTCAGTTTTAATAGCTGCGTCTATTACTGGAAATCAGCCGAGCTATGGTGTTAGCACTGATCGTTGGAATATACCCTAAAATATTCGATTGGCTGATCCAGAATTCTTTATGCCGCAACAAATCGATCTTCTAATTGGAGCTGCTCTGCTTTTTGAATTGTTATGCGTTGGCCAAATTAAACTCGCTCCTGGTTTACCCATTCTCCAAAAAACTCAATTAGGTTGGATAGTGACAGGAGGAACGTCGTCAACAAGCCCTGCCTCATTGATGGCCACTCGCTCGATTTCAACGCCAACTACTAGCCCTGATCATAAGCTTGATGAAATCGTACGTCGTTTTTGGGAGTTAGAATCCTGCTCTAGTGTAGTAAATGAATCTACTAAGGAGGAACTTGACTGTGAAGCCCATTTTAAACAAACTTTTGCTCGTTTAGGCACTGGCGAATATTCGGATCGCCTTCCAGTTAAACATCCTGTGGATCTGATTGGGGATTCCTATCAGCAAGCTTATCGCCGTTTTTGTAACCTGGAACGCAAATTGGAGCGTCATCCTGAGTTGAAGTCTCAGTATTCCGCGTTCATCAAAGAGTATGTGGACCTTAATCACATGTCTATTGTTGAGTCGCACATGCTTAGTCGCTGCAAGTATTATTTACCTCATCATTGCGTGCTGAAAGAGGATAGCTCAACCACTAAGCTTAGAGTTGTGTTTGATGGTTCAGCTGTGTCTTCGTCTGGTTATTCGCTTAATGAAATCCTCATGACAGGCCCAACAATTCAACGCAAGCTTTTCAGCACTCTTTTGCAATTTAGAACATTTCCAGTAGCCTTGACTGGTGACATTTGCAAAATGTATAGGTGCGTTAGGATGGCTGAATCCGACTCGTACCTGCAATGCATCCTTTGGCGTGATGCGCCTCATCAGAAAATTCAAGTTTTCAAACTCGATACCGTTACCTATGGCACAAAGACAGCTTCTTTTCTGGCAGTTCGGACCATGCAGCAATTGGCCATTGATGAAAGAAGATCGTTTCCTGTTGGATCTAAGGTGGTATTGAGCGATTTCTACGTAGATGATCTCATCACTGGAGGCGACTCTGCCCAAGAAGTAGTTGAAGTCATGCATCAAACAGTCAGTCTTTTACGGAAAGGGAATTTCAAGCTTCGGAAATGGTGTTCCAATGATCCTAGAGTGCTTCAACAGGTGCCTGATGAAGACAAAGAGACCTTTCTAAAGTTTGATGATGGCACAGATATCACTAAGACGCTTGGATTGGCATGGGATCCAGCTTCAGACTGCCTTCTGTTTAACTTCTCTCCAATGAAAGCGCCTGGCAAGCCTAGCAAACGGACTGTACTTTCTACCATTGCTCGATCCTATGATCCGCTTGGGCTTATCGGACCCGTGATATCCAAGGCCAAGATCTTTATGCAGCACCTTTGGAGAGAACATTTGGATTGGGATGAAAGTCTTCCCGCTTCCCTGCATTGTTCCTGTAACAGTTTGTGTGCTGACATTTCTCATACGGAGAAAATAAAGCTTCCGCGTCTGGTTATAGTTCCAAAGGGCATCATCGAAGTTCATGGATTTAGTGATGCTAGCATTGAAGCCTACGGTGGATGCATTTACGTCGTATCTATAACAGGCGGAAGGCACGTAGCTCATCTTTTGTGCTCTAAGTCTCGAGTGGCACCCTTGCGGGCGCTTACAATACCAAAGCTGGAGTTATCTGCGCTGCACTTCTTTCACAGCTAGTTCGAGAGGTAGCTCAAATGAATTTGTTCAATTGTAAGTATTATCGCTGGTCGGATTCTGCAGTTGTCTTATCTTGGATACGTGATGAGCCTTCCCAATTCCAAATGTTCACAGCTAATCGCATATCGTTAATCCAAGAATTATCGACAGGAATGGAATGGCGCTACGTACCAACGGCATGCAATCCGGCAGACATTCTTTCTAGAGGAGCACTTCCCAGCGAGCTTAAAGAATCATCGTTATGGTCTAATGGTCCCGATTTCTTAACCAAGGGAGAGTGCGAATGGCCTGCATCATGTCTGCCGGCCCAGACGCTTCCAGAGCTCCGGCAAAGAGTACTAATTGGTGTTTTTAAATCTTCTGATGTCAGCATAGGATGTAAATTTGTAAACTCCTTTCATCACCTACGGCGTGTGTTCGGTTTCATACATAAATTTCGATATCAAATCAGGCATCCCGGTCTTACAGCAGAGTGGATACACAAAGACACCCAATTACTGTTGCGCAGCATCCATCTTCAAAGCAGACGAATGGTCAAATCATCCAGCTCTATTGCCTCGCTTACCCCGTTCATGGATGAGTGTGGACTTCTTCGTGTTGGTGGCCGTCTAAAGCACTCGAGTCTGGATTTCGATGCGCAGCATCCTGTAATTCTTCCAAGCCATCATCCTGTCACACGCGCCATCATCATGCATTTTCACAGGCGTCAGCTGCATGTTGAACCTCATTCGCTTCTTGCTCACATTCGGCTCCACTATTGGCCTATTGGTGGTCGCAAGATTGTCTCCAGCGTGACAAGCAAATGCATCATGTGCTTTCGAGCTAAACCGGTCCTAGCTGAGACAATCATGGCGGATCTTCCCCGGGATCGTGTGAGTGGTTCGCATCCTTTCGCTGTCACTGGAGTGGACTACTGTGGACCATTTTACTTCAAGAGTGAAGTTCGAAACAAAGGTCCTGTAAAATGCTACATCTCGGTGTTCATTTGCTTTGCGACAAAGGCAGTGCATCTCGAACTGGTTCCTGATTTGTCTACAGCAGCTTTTCTAAATGCACTTAAGCGTTTCATTCTAACTAGATGTAAACCTACTCGCATATGGTCGGACAATGCTACTAATTTCGTGGGAGCCAAGAATGAACTAGCTGATCTCAAGCGGCTCTTCCTCAGCGAGAAGCACGTCAACACTGTCCGAGAGTTTTGTACTTCCGATGACATTGAATGGGATTTCATCCCACCTCGTTCGCCACACTTCGGTGGACTTTGGGAGGCGGCGGTGAAGACAGCAAAATATCATTTTTATCGATCGGTCGGACCCTCGCTTTTGCCCCTGGATGATCTTCGCACACTCGTTTGCCACATTGCCGCTATAATAAACTCACGACCTCTTTTTCCACTTTCAGAGCACCCTGCAGATCTGGATGTACTAACCCCTGCGCACTTCCTTGGTTGTGTGCCACTCGTACTGTACCCAGAGCCTGCTGTAACGGCGCTGAACGTTAGCCGCCTAGATCGCTGGCAGCGTATAGCGTTTTACCAACAAATTTTCTGGAATCGCTGGCGTGAGGAATATTTAACGCTTCTTCAGCAGCGCTCCAAATGGCGGACATCGCAGCCTGGTGTTCTTATCAATGATGTCGTTCTGGTAAAGGACGAAAACTTGCCACCCCTTAAATGGCCACTGGCTCGTGTGGTAGAGCTTGTTGGTGGTGCTGACGGCGTCTCCCGAGTAGCTGTTCTCAAGACATCAACTGGGATCATCAAGAGAGCTGTGCGCAAATTATGTGCACTTCCCAAACAAGATGTTGTTGAAAGCCCATGTCTTCCAACGGGGGGAGAATGTTTGGTTACGCAGTTAACTAAACCAAAACCAGCATCAACAGAACCATAACACTCTTATCTCTAATCGCTATAACCTATCATGCTCTGCGCAGCATAAGAGCAACTTAACGTAAAGTCCAACTATTGTTTTGCATAAGCTCTTATATTTCGTTTATTACATTGTCTATTGCTTGCCCTTGGCCTTCAGCTGAGTGCAAGCCGCTGCTGCAGTTCTGCAGCCGCTCAGTTCTATCAAATTCGTCGGCAGCTCAACTTCGGTCGTTTGTCTGTTTCGCGACAAACGAAAAAATCACTAATCATTGCACAGCCCAAATCGGGGTTAGTTGCAATACACAACTTTAAACAATTGTTAATTAATTTAAGTTCGGCCACGAAGCCAAATTAAAATATACATATTATACTCAGTAATGCAAATCTCGCAGCATTTATAATTTGTTTAGTGACATTTCGGAAATTCGATAGCTATTGAAAAAGCTCAATAGCTCAACAGTGTCAGAAGCGACAAAAGCAAATAGAGTGCGGGAGAATGATATAAAACGCTTTATTTTATTTTATTATTTTCAGTTTAACAATTAATCAATTCAATTTAAATATCGATTGTATTGTTATCGAACTGGCAAACAGCTGACTGAGCACAAATACGACAAAAGAAACGTAAAAAGTGCACTCACTAGCTACACTGTATTATATATAACACTTTACGCACATAGCATAGCTACTGAATACCCTAATAGTTTTTTTTAAATAAAATACATATTAATAATCGACAATATGGTTCGTTCGTGGGTGTACAATTTAAAAAAGGATGCACTTGTGAAATGCGGAGTGGAATTCGGTCGGGAGCTTGAAGGTACTGTCGAAAATATGCGAAGATAAATCGGGGACTGGGTAAGTCAAAATGAGAATAATCTTCCACACAGCGTTTGCATAAGCGAACTGGCGAAAACATATAGCCGACAGTCGCCGAATAAAGACCCCGAACTAATGCGCGAGGAAGGGGAGTACGAAGAGGAAAAGGAGTTTGCCGGCTTAGATGTTGCAAGGCTGAGCATTCCTTGCACCAGCGCGGCGGCTCGGGCGCGAGATTTACAGGAATCTTGCCGATCGCCCTGGAGTACAACCCAACAGCCAGGAGAGCGTAGCCACTCCCATTCGCAGGAACAGACCAATGCAAGGGCAAGCGAATACCAAAAAGTAGCTAAACAAGTTCGAGAGTGGAGATTTCGATTCGACGGACTATCGAAGCCTCTCGAATTTTGGAGCAAGTGGAATGGTCGGCAGATACGTATGGATTAAACTTAAATTTAATTCAAAGGGTGATGCCGGAGTTACTGAAAGGAATGGCACTTAAGTGGTACATAGCTAACAACAGGCATTGGACTACATGGGTAGATTTCGTCGACAGTTTTCAAGAATACATCTTACCACGAGACTATTTTGAAAATTTGTAAGACGAAGCACGCAGACGGCGGCAAGCTCTGGATGAGCCTTTTAAAGTCTATATGGTGCAGATGCAGACTCTGATGAGACCCCTGCGGCCCTCAACAGAGAAGGAAGTGCGCACCATTTACACCAACAGCCTTCCTGACTTGCGCGGATATGCACGGCCAAACCAGTTCTCGAATTTGACCCAATTGATGCAACTGGCAGAAGAGTTCGAAGAATTATAAAAGGATAGGCAGAAACTGAGGCTACAAAGTGCTACAGCCCAACAACAATACAGCCAACATCAACAACAACAGCCTCAACAACACTGAGATACGCAGCAAAATGGACGCGACCACCATCGTACACGATTTATGATCATGGAGGAGCAGAACCAACACACTGGAGGAATGGATGAACGGCAAACCCCAACACCTAGGACCCATCAAAATCCTGCCAGGACACACATAAACAAGCCGGGAAGGGCATGTCGCGTGTGTTGACAGGAGGGGCACTGGGCGATAGAGTGCCGAAACCCAATGCTGGAGTTCTGCTGGGTTTGTGGCAGAATCGGGCAGCGGACAGCACTATGTTGTCCGTCGGGAAACGGCCAGCGGCGTCCGCCATCGAGGGGCGAGCGGGAGCCGCCAAGGTCCGCCCCGAGACGCTAGTCGGTCACCTGAAGGACGAAGGGACGCGGTTGACTGCCACCGTATGGATCGGTGATTGTCAGCATAAGGCAACAGTCGATACAGGGGCTACAAGCAGCTTTGTTAGCGAAGAGCTAGCTTGTAGACTGAACACTGAAGGCCGGATAAGCGTCGCAAGCAGACGGACATAGCAGCAGGACAACAGAACAAATAACGGTGGAAATAAGACTCTGGCATCGCAGTTTGGAAATAGCGTTGCTAATTATGCCTGGTGTGATAGACGATTTGGTGCTGGGCTGGGATTTTCTGACTGGCATGGGCACAGTCTTGCAGTGTGCGGGATTGGTGGTCACCATCCCAGCACGACGGCACAAGGTTGGAAAGCTGGAAGAGAGATTGTCGGTGGCAGTTGTCCAGAATACAACCGAACAAGACAAAGCAATACATGACTTCAGAAATCCACTTATTGAAAGCAAAAATCTACACGAAGACCCAGAAATTAATGAATTTCTATTGCGGGAAGTCGCAGACTTCGAACACCTAAAGGGCACAAAATTGTGATGAGCGACGACAGGCCTACAAAGCAGCGTTATTTTCCAAAGAATCCGAAAATGCAGGCGGAAATCAACCAGCAAGTAGAGGAACTACTTGCGAAAAGTTGCATAGAGCCATCCAACAGCCCACACAGCGCACCAATCGTGATGGTAAAAAAGAAGAATGGCAAATGGCAACTGTGCGTTTCAGGCAACTCAACAGCCGATCCATTAAGGACGCGTATCCGTTACCAAGAGTGCACCACATTTTAGACCAGCTACGTGAAGCCCACTTCATCACCAGCTTGGATCTGAAAGATGGTACTAGCAGATCCCGATGGAGAAAGCGAGCCGACCACTGACAGCATTTACAGTCCCAGGCAAATGATTGTATCAGTGGAAAGTAATGCCATTTGGGTTACACTCGGCACCGGTAACTTTTCAGAGGGCTTTGGATCGTGTTATTGGACCCGAAATGGCGCCACACGCATTTGCATATTTAGATGACATTATAGTCATCGGAAGAACGCGCGAAGAGCATATGGAAAATCTCAAAGAGGTATTTCGGCAGCTGCGGGAAACAAATCTGCGCATCAACGTGGACATATGTGATTTCTTTAAAAAGGAGTTGAAATATTTGGGCAACAGAGTCACAGAGGAAGGAATTCGCACAGATTCAGAGAAAGTTGCTAAAATCGCAAAATGGAATTGGACTGAGGAACGGCAAGTAGCTTTTGACACAGTCGAAGAGAAGCTGACTCAGTCCCCAGTATTGGCATGCCCGGATTTCTCAAAAACATGTTGCTCGCAGACGGATGCAAGTAGCTATGGCTGGGTGTGATATTGACCCAACTTTCGGAGCAAGGTGAAAGGGTAATATCGTACGCCAGTAGGACACTAAACGGAGCCGAACGGAACTATTCGGCAACTGAAAAGGAGTGTCTAGCCATAGTGTGTGGGATCAGAAAGCTACGGCCATACCTGGAAGGCTACCATTTTGTGGTTATAATGGACCACATGGCGCTGAAGTGGCTAAACTCGATTGAAATTCCATCAGGCAGAATAGCGCGTTGGGCGCTTGAACTGAAACAATACGACTTTGAAGTCAAATAGCGTAAAGGCAACCTCAATGTCGTAGCCGATGCACTTTCGAGACAGCCACTTCCGGAGACATGCTGCATAGTAAAAATTGCAACAGAAAACGATAGCAAGAGTAGCGACACGCTACTACTGGCCAGGCTTATACAGGGACGTACGCACATATGTGCACAACTGCGAAACGTATCAACAATACAAGCCAAGTCAAATGACAGCGGCAGAGAAGATGTTGACACAAATCCCTGAAGAGCCCTGGAGTACCGTGTGTGCAGATTTTGTTGGCCCACTGCCAAGGTCAAAACACGGCAAGACAATGCTATTAGTGATGTTCGACCGTTTCTCTAAGTGGACTGAGTTGGTTCCGCTGAGGAGTGCAACCACAGCCACCTTACAGAAGGGTTTTAGAGACAGAATTTTGGCACGATTTGGGGTGCCAAAAGTTCTCATAACGGACAATGGAACACAGTTTACGAGTAAAGCCTTCAAACGCTTTCTCGAAGAATTGGGAGTGCGACACCAATTTACGGCACCATACACACCGCAAGAGAATCCCACAGAACGTGCGAACCGCATGGTAAAAACAATGATCGCACAATATACCAAGGATAACCAGCGGTGCTGGGATGAATTTTTGCCAGAGTTGTCACTGGCCATTAACACCAGCGCAAGGGCGTGAGCCAAGGCTGCCAAATGCGCTGTACGACAACGTTACACTCGGCACAGGGCAACCGACACAAACACCCAGCGACAATGCAAAAAAATTGGGAGTAGTTTTTGAATTGGTGCACAGGAGTTTGGAAAAGACCGCTCAGGACCAAGCAAGGCATTACAACCTACGGAGACGGCAGTGGAAACCCTCCGTAGGAGACAAGGTGTGGGTGAAGCAACACCACCTGTCAAACGCAGCAGAAGGCTTCGCTGCGAAGCTTGCTCCTAAATTTGCAGGACCCTATGCTATATAAAATTTTGTGTAACCAGTAATCTGTTAACTACAGGGAAAAATTGGTGAGAAGGAAGGGACCGCGCACATAGGCGACATCAAACCCCACGGAGGTGTCATTTACTTGTTCGTGTGCGACAACAACAACAATTTGACATGTAGGTGCTTGAAAGTGCACGACAGAGACAACAATTGATGGTACGTTATGGTAAATTTGTATTGTGGCTATGTCGTAGAATGCTCCGATCGACATGAATTTCATAGTGAACAAACCCGACATGATCTAAGCAATCTGTGAAAGATTCATCAAGATCGGTTCAGCAGTTTGACCGGAAATCGTGTTGAAACAGACAGACGGACAGACGGACGGACTTACGGAAATGAATTCCTGAGCTCGTCCTGATCATTTTGATATACGGTTTATGGGGTCTCCCATCATTCCTTTAAGGCGTTACAGATTCATGACAAAGTCAATATACCCTGTGAAGGGTATACAAAAAATAAACACAAATAAGTTAAGACCCTGAAAAAAAATTAATTTTTTGATGAACATCTGGAAAAGAATAGATCGGTTTATAAGTGGCCTTGTTAATGACGTATCTGATTTACTCACCTAAATTTCCAATGAATCCTATAAATTTAAAGAAAAAATAAAATGAAAAAATAAATCATTAGTTGATTTTCTTTTTTTTTTTTTTTTTTTTTTTTTGAAGGGGTGAATAAGTATTAATATTAATTAATACACATGTAAGGTATTACATATTTATTAAACAATAACAAAAATAAATATGTAAGGTATTACATATATATAAATAATAGAAATAAATATGTTATGTATTTATTAAACAATAACAAAAATAAATATGTAAGGTATTACATATATATAAATAATAGAAATAAATATGTTAAGTATTTCATATTTTTCAAACATTAACAAAAACAAATATGCAAGGTATAACATATGTATAAATAATGAAAAAAAATTTTTAAGGTATTACATATTTGTTAAACAATAACAAAAATAAATATGTAAGGTATTATATATATATATATATATGTAAGGCATTACATATTTATTAAACAATAACAAAAATAAATATGTAAGGTATTACATGTATATATAAATAATAAAAATAATTATGTAGGGTATTACATATTTACTAAACCATAAAAAAATAAATATGTAAGATATTACATGTATATAAATAATAGAAATAAATATGTAGGGTATTACATATTTATGAAAAATAACAGACAACAATGAATGTGCGTGGCGGGAAGAATGGATGTCAGAAAAAAATAAAACAAAAATGACCAAACACCCCGAAGGGAAGGTCACAGTCTCGAAGAAAGGGAGGGGTGTGAGGTAGGCTGTGCACAGGCCTCCCCCACATTCATATAATTATAATCATTAATACATTTAGCATTTAGAGTCTTAGACTAAGAACACATTTACTTCATTGTAACGAACCTACGGTTGTCACGCGGTTTTAGCTGGGCTAATTCTCGCGGTGTTGAGGGTACGTGCCAACAAATTTATATTTGTGGCGGCTGCGGCAATAACAACACAATTAGGTTTTGCTTTTATACATATATTTAAAAACTGCACTCTCTGCTAGTTTTTACGTTGGGTTTTACAATTTATCTGTACACTTTAGTGATATTTCTTAGTAGAGTTTATAAAATCGCACGGATCTTGTGTCGTGGTTTTATTTGCAATACTGGCGCTCTCGTTGCACCAAATATTCAGAGCCAATGTTACGCCTACTAAACGAGGTTTTAGCTAGCAACGCCTGAAACTCGCCAGGCTCTACTATGGCCTCCTTGTTACCACAAGGATTTCGCCAATAGTCTCTCCTACTCTCAGGTTCTGGCTTTAGCTTCACCTGTCCTTCGCCAGGCTCACTAGTCTGATACTTGGTTTTAACTTGAGGTTGCTTTGCAAATGCAACACACCACAAGGCTTGATAAATTCCGCGTAGTAAAGGGTTTGTTAATCGCTAAGGACACGATCTGCTTTGTCTTTATTGCGATGTGAGTCCTTTTAATTCTTATATTAGCCTTTCGCGTTGGATTTCTTGCACTCTGGATCCTTTGTTCACTTTATGTTTCGCACTGACTTTTCACTTCAATTGACTTCGCACTCACTTCGTACTGACTCCATACTGACTTGCCGCTCTGTCACAGGCGGCTCTTTTTATACCCTTCTGCTTTTTCGCTGGACCGGGGCCTGTCAGCGCTGCCAATGTCACGCCAAGGGCAAAGGTGGCGTGATCGTTCCAGTGAGTTTTGCCCAGCAACAACGGTTCCTCGTTGCTGATCACGCCTGTTGTTGGTGTGACGGTTATCACTATATCCCGTGGATGCACCGCTCACACACAAACGGCACTTTGCCACGACTTTTACGGTACCATTTTTGCGGCTCCCATGTGCCAAACATGTCAGAGCGAGAAAGCATGCGAATTCGCCGCAACTCAGGTCCGGCTGCGGCTATAAATGCAACCACCTTTTGTGAGGCGCTATACGTGAATATGGCTCCTCACACTCCCCTCTTTCTCTGGAAGTGGAATCCTTTTACTTAAATGGCCAGTTTTCAAACCGCGCGCCTCCGTTTTGAACCTAACGCCCGTTAGCAATGTCGCTGTAGCGATCAGCTATCGATATGGCAACACGCAACTATCCAACACTATTCGGCCATGACATAAAATTTGCAGCTTGCAATTGTTTTGTTGTTGCTGAAAAGAAACTAAAAAGCAAGGTAAGTAATATATTTTCGCGCCCTGCGTCATCTCCACCATATCCTAAATCACGTTCTATTTTCCAGGCCATGCCGTTTTGCCGCTCGCGCTGGATCACACACACATTACATGTGAGTATAATTCTAGCAATTTCCACACCCCCCCACTCTTGCATTTTAATCCACCTGCTTTTCTTTGTTTTTTTTCAGGTTGCCTAAATGAATGTGCATATATATATATATATATATTTTTTTTTTTTTTGTTTATTTTTATACCCTTAACCCATAAAATGGGTAAATAAGGGTATAATGGTTTTGTGCAAAAGTATGTAACAGGCAGAAGGAAGCATCTCCGACCCTATAAAGTATATATATTCTTGATCAGCATCAACAGCCGAGACGATATAGCCATGTCCATCTGTCCGTCTGTCTGTCCGTCTGTATGAACGCGTGGATCTCAGAGACTACAAGAGCTAGAGACTTCTGATTTTGTATTTAAGTTCTCCTATACCATGAGCAGAATAAGTTTGCTTTAAATTATCGATAACTATTCTGGTTTCCGATATACACATGGAATCGATAACAATAAAATATCGAATTTGGAAAATCTAAAAATGAGGGTTGAAGTAATGGATAATGATAGAACTTTTCTGAAAATTTCGTCCAAATCGGTTGAGAAACACCGGAGATATTGAACTTAATCGATGGAAGCTAAGCCAGTATACCAAAGTCTTATATAAATTAAATATATTTATTGCAACTGGGTTCAGGGTATCTTCTAGTCGGGCTCTCCCGACTAGAGCCTTCTTACTTGTTTCATTTGGCAAAGGGCGGACACTACCAATTAAGTGATACACTTGTCCTTGGACTTTAAAGGTTGACCAACTTTCATTACAATTTTTGTACTACCAAAAGAAATCTGAAAGTAGCTGCTTGGGACGTCAACCAATTATTCAGCTTTTAAGTGGATCAGGAAAACTTTGATTTTGGGAAAGCTAAACTTTTCCTGCCTTGCAACAGATACCCAAAGGCTCATTTTTCCATTTTAAAGCAATACAATGTTTGCATATAAAATTCATACTACCAAGTTGAGTAACTTTATCTGACTTGTAAGCTATTCCAAAATCATATTTTAAGCCAGACATGGCTTTAACAGTCCATGAACGCAAACGCCTTTCTTGACGTGCATCAGGATTATAAAACCTGACGTCTTCTCACTGCACGATTTTTTTTCAAATGAATGTTTTAGTACCTTTTTTCTGCCTTGTTGGCGAACCGACTAAGTCTTTTAACGGGATTTTTAACATTTTCGGTTTTGCATTCACTTGACGTATCAGAATCTTGAGTTAATACTTCCTCTAAAGGAGCATAAATATCAAAATGTCCATTCATTAATGGACCGGTAAAACGCAACAGGATGCATGTTATTTCCAAATGCCAGTAATAAATTTCCATTCTGAAAAAGTTGGAAATTTACAGCAAAAATTTCTGCAGCTTGAAGTATGACATAGCGCGATTATATTGTTTAGAAGAGCTATAAAAAGGCAGGCTCCATCACCAATTATAGCTGATTCGGCTAACTCTCTAATGTATGCGCGCGCTCTGCAAGTCAAACAAAGAGCGTAGTATCTCTACCTTCTTCGCACGCACTGAATCAATGCAAAACATATCTAAGAGGCTGCAGTTAAACGAATTGTACATTGCCTTAAGCTTTAATTTAGTGTGTGTGCGGAGGAGCTAGGGTTATTAAACTTTATGATTGGCATGCAAAGCGCGCACATAAAATAGAGAGCGAACGTAAATGAGCAACAACAAAGGCGCATGATCGGAGCGAGATTTCAAATTATCTGATTATCATAAGAGCAACACGCGCCCTTATGTGAACGCCCTTTGCTTGTTCAAAATTTTATATCAATAATATATCAATAAATGTTAGTGTGTTACGTTTTGTCTAAGTTATATAAGCAGCAAGTAGGCGAATCCACCCCCATAACATATTCTGGTGTGGGAAATTTTTATAGACGCACCAAGTTTTGTTATGTTGTTGTTGTTTTTTAAAATCAATGACACCGACAAAAAGTAGCAGTGCGGGCCCAACAACAACACTGACAACAACAACAAACGCTACTTGGGTCGTAAATCAATTGTCAAAGGCACACAAAATTGAAAAAAAAAAAAATGTGCACTGTGCGAAGTGATACATAAACATAAAATTATGAAAATTATTTTCAAGCGCATTGTTCTCTTAATTGTGAATGCACTTATTCATTAAGAAGCGGAAATCCGTTTCTTTTTTGCAAGTGCTGAACCTTTTTTTATGACTTTGCTTGTGCGACGCGAAGGCGTCACTGCGCATTTGTTTTGTTTTTGTATTCTCGCTCGCGATCAAACCCTCAGCTTGTGCGACAGTCAGGCGACAGTAGTGGAAGGGTACTTGTTGTAATTGTAATATGTTTTTTAAAATGGGTAAAAGTGCTCCAAATCGTATGGGAGGTACTGAAGGAGTTGTCAAAAAAAAATTCCCTTCTTAGTGCTCACCTCCTACCTGCATGGAAATTGTGTGAAAATTTCAGGCTTTTAGATCTTTTCGTTTAGGCTGTGGCTGATCCATTTTAACGCGGACGAACTCTTTTATATATATAGAAGAAGAGCGGAAATCCGTTTCTTTTTGCAAGTGCTGAACCTTTTTTATGACTTTGCTTGTGCGACGCGAAGGCGTCACTGCGCATTGTTTGTTTTGTATTCTCGCTCGCGATCAAACCCTCAGCTTGTGCGACAGTCAGGCGACAGTAGTGGAATGGGTATTTGTTGTAATTGTAATATGCCGCAGAGCGGTCCGGGCGAGTCGACACCAACGACGGCGACCATCACGCGGAAGAGACGATAGATGGAAGGTGGCACCACACCGCGACGGTTGTCCTAGAGTGGACAGAGGAGGTGGCACCGCCCCGCGAGGACTTTTTGGTGGAAAGTACGACCGCGAGAGGCGACACCGCCACGGACACACACGCCGACGCCGTCACCACCATGTACTCTACAGGTGCCACCCCGGGCATCATACGACACGGCCACCAGCCCGACAACCCAGACGTCACCATAGGAGTGGCCGACATGCTGCAGGTGGGCACGCCGCCTCACCCCGGAACACTACCTCCGCCACCAACATGGGCGCCCAATGCGGTACTCCCAGCGTTCAGCAAGGGCTCGTGCCCATACGGGGAACGGCCGGCTCGCCCCGTACTTCAGCGGAAATCGTCCGCACCGCTGGCGGCTTCGGGGTGGAGAGAGAGAAGACTGGCCACCGGAGGTAATAGCTGCCGCAGCGGGAGGCTACGACAGGCGCACGTCGAGGATAGTTTGCGCGCATGGCCAAAGGTACCGCGTGCGGATTTCGGCCAGAGGCACGCGGGCCTTTGTGCCGGAGTGAAGAGAGCACAAAATAACACGCACAATAAAAACAAGTAAGAAGGCTCTAGTCGGGAGAGCCCGACTAGAAGATACCCTGAACCCAGTTGCAATAAATATATTTAATTTATATAAGACTTTGGTATACTGGCTATCTCCGGTGTTTCTCAACCGATTTGGACGAAATTTTCAGAAAAGTTCTATCATTATCCATTACTTTAACCCTCATTTTTAGATTTTCCAAATTTATTATTTTATTTTATTATATTTTATTGTTATCGATATTATGTGTATATCGGAAACCAGAATAGTTATCGATAATTTGAAGCAAACTTGTTCTGCTCATGGTATAGGAGAACTTAAATACAAAATCAGAAGTCTCTAGCTCTTGTAGTCTCTGAGATCCACGCGTTCATACAGACGGACAGACGGACATGGCTATATCGTCTCGGCTGTTGATGCTGATCAAGAATATATACACTTTATATGGTCGGAGATGCTTCCTTCTGCCTGTTACATACTTTTGCACAAAACCATTATACCCTTATTTACCCATTTTATGGGTTAAGGGTATAAAAATAAACAAAAAAAAAAAATATATATATATATATACATGCACATTCATTTAGGTAACCTGAAAAAAAACAAAGAAAAGCAGGTGGATTAAAATGCAAGAGTGGGGGGGTGTGGAAATTGCTAGAATTATACTCACATGTAATGTGTGTGTGATCTAGCGCGAGCGGCAAAACGGCATGGCCTGGAAAATAGAACGTGATTTAGGATATGGTGGAGATGACGCAGGGCGCGAAAATATATTACTTACCTTGCTTTTTAGTTTCTTTTCAGCAACAACAAAACAATTGCAAGCTGCAAATTTTATGTCATGGCCGAATAGTGTTGGATAGTTGCGTGTTGCCATATCGATAGCTGATCGCTACAGCGACATTGCTAACGGGCGTTAGGTTCAAAACGGAGGCGCGCGGTTTGAAAACTGGCCATTTAAGTAAAAGGATTCCACTTCCAGAGAAAGAGGGGAGTGTGAGGAGCCATATTCACGTATAGCGCCTCACAAAAGGTGGTTGCATTTATAGCCGCAGCCGGACCTGAGTTGCGGCGAATTCGCATGCTTTCTCGCTCTGACATGTTTGGCACATGGGAGCCGCAAAAATGGTACCGTAAAAGTCGTGGCAAAGTGCCGTTTGTGTGTGAGCGGTGCATCCACGGGATATAGTGATAACCGTCACACCAACAAAAGGCGTGATCAGCAACGAGGAACCGTTGTTGCTGGGCAAAACTCAGTGGAACGATCACGCCACCTTTGCCCTTGGCGTGACATTGGCAGCGCTGACAGGCCCCGGTCCAGCGAGACAGCAGAAGGGTATAAAAAGAGCTGCCTGTGACAGAGCGGCAAGTCAGTACGGAGTCAGTACGAAGTGAGTGCGAAGTCAATTGAAGTGAAAAGTTAGTGCGAAACATAAAGTGAACAAAGGATCCAGAGTGCAAGAAATCCAACGCGAAAGGCTAATATAAGAATTAAAAGGACTCACATCGCAATAAAGACAAAGCAGATCGTGTCCTTAGCGATTAACAAACCCTTTACTACGCGGAATTTATCAAGCCTTGTGGTGTGTTGCATTTGCAAAGCAACCTCAAGTTAAAACCAAGTATCAGACTAGTGAGCCTGGCGAAGGACAGGTGAAGCTAAAGCCAGAACCTGAGAGTAGGGGAGACTATTGGCGAAATCCTTGTGGTAACAAGGAGGCCATAGTAGAGCCTGGCGAGTTTCAGGCGTTGCTAGCTAAAACCTCGTTTAGTAGGCGTAACATTGGCTCTGAATATTTGGTGCAACGAGAGCGCCAGTATTGCAAATAAAACCACGACACAAGATCCGTGCGATTTTATAAACTCTACTAAGAAATATCACTAAAGTGTACAGATAAATTGTAAAACCCAACGTGAAAACTAGCAGAGAGTGCAGTTTTTAAATATATGTATAAAAGCAAAACCCAATTGTGTTATTATTGCCGCAGCCGCCACAAATATAAATTTGTTGGCACGTACCCTCAACACCGCGAGAATTAGCCCAGCTAAAACCGCGTGACAACCGTAGGTTCGTTACAATGAAGTAAATGTGTTCTTAGTCTAAGACTCTAAATGCTAAATGTATTAATGATTATAATAATATGAATGTGGGGGAGGCCTGTGCACAGCCTACCTCACACCCCTCCCTTTCTTCGAGACTGTGACCTTCCCTTCGGGGTGTTTGGTCACGTTGTAGACGGTTGTCCCCGCTACCACCGTTGCCCCCGCTACCACCTATGCCCTTTCGCGTCTTCCTGTCTTTGGTTTCCTTTTCAGCCATTTTTATATTTTCCGTATCGCGACCGGTGACAGCACTTCGCCCATGGGTAGCACGTTCCACGAGTTTGGGGTTTGTGCCTGGGTTTCCGGCTGCAGGACGGTATGTTGTCTGTTTCCAGTTGGGCTTCCAGGATTTCCTCCCAACCGTATACTCCTTCGAATTCGTCTTCCCTTTCGTTCCGTGTGCGTTTGGCGTTTCGGGATTCGATCCTGTTCTTATCTCTGTTGCTCGTATCCGGGGTTGGTGCTCTCTGATGTGCCACTTGGTCGTCTTGTTAGCTTCCTTCTTCGATAGCCTGTAGTTTGACTAGTGAGGGTGGCTCTTCCACATACGGTGACGGTTCCTTTGCGTCTGGTGCCGTGATGATTATTGCTGTGGCTTTAATCATCTTGAGGATGACTGCGCCTTCCAGCCTGTATGCTGATGCATCTTCGTGTGTATACATAGTGTGCAAAAATGTGGGAAGCGAGTTTTCCCTCTCGTGCTGTGCGTACCTCGGGTGACCCCGACGTGGGTCGTCGTCTTCGGCTGCGTACTCCTCTTCCGAATCCTCGTCGGTGATGTCTTCCACCCGGAAGTGCTGTCCATTGGTTGACTCATCCTCGCCTCTTTCGTCGCTATCCGTACGTGACCGCTGTCCGTAGGCACCCTTTTTGTCAGCTCCCTCGACCGTCGTGTCCGACTCTTCGTCGCCGGTACTTTTCGGCTCCTCCCCGCTTCTTCCGTCGCTATCCGTACGTGATCGTTGTCCGTAGGCACCCGTTTCGTCGGTTCGTTGGACCGTCGTGTCCGACTCTTCATCGTCCCGAGTGTCTGTGTCCTTGCCGCTGCTAATCAGAATGACGTCATCCATCTCTATCTGAAATGTTGGTGAACTTGTAACAATTTTGTTTTGTGCTTTAAAGTTAGATTGGGTGTTAGTGTTGGGATTTTTTTTTTTTAAAGTGGGAAAAAAAATTTACGATAAAAAAACCCGTTTTGGCGATATTAGATGCGCTTACGTTGACGAGTGGCTTTCGTCTGGTTCGTCCTCATGTTGTTGGCTTGCTTCATGATCGTCGTTTTCTTGGTGAAAAGGCTTAAGTTGCGAAATGCTGGCAGTCCGTCTGTTGCGTTCTCCAAGTTCCACCAGACGTACTACTTTTGGCGACACAAACTTTTCCACGCGAAAGGGCCCGTCGTACCTCGCAGCTAACTTCGCAGCAAACCCATCACTACATTTAGATAACTAGTGTGTTCTCAGCAGTACCAATTCGTTGAGACTGAGGCGCCATTCTCTCCTTTCAAGGTTGTAATTCGTGCCCTGGTCTTTCGAAGCTCGTTGCTGGTTACTTCGCGCTTTGTCTTTCAATCAGTTTGCCCTTTCCTCTGGCGTTTGCGGTGTGCTTCCCTTGCCCTGTGTCTTCTCCTCATACAATGTGGCTGGCAGACGAGGTTCTCTTCCTTGCATCAAGAATGCTGGGGAGAATCCTGTCAAATCCGCGATGCTCGAGTTGACAGACAGCGAGATTTCCGGAATCAACTTGTCCCATGAACTTTGATTTCCAGAGATATATTGTGCAATCATCGTCTTCACTTTCCTGTTGTTCCTCTCAGTTGGATTTTCCTGCGGGCAGTATGGGGCGGTGTATTCAATCTCCATGCCCAGCGAATTCAAAAACTCTTTGAAGCTCCGACTTGTGAACTGCACTCCGTTGTCGCAGACGAACCTCTTGGATACTCCGAACCGGCATAAGATGCGCTCGTGAAAGGCCTTTTGTAACGTGGTCGCTGTCGATCGCTTCATGGGAACCAATTCCACCCACTTCGTAAACGCGTCGTGGAACACCAGCAACATCGCATTACCTTGCTTTGATCGCGGCAGGGGTCCTAGCGGGTTAGCATGTATCCGGCTGGTTTCCTCTGCTCCGTCTTGAATTTCTGACATGTTTCACAACATTTGACGTACCTGGCTGCATCCCTAAACATACCTGGCCAGTAGTAACGCTGCGATAGCCTCATGATCGTCTCGCGAATCCTTTGGTGCCCTGCCGTCGGTGCATCGTGGCATTCCTGAAACACTCGTTTCTTGTGTTCGTCGTCGACGCACATCTTCCATAGAATGTAATCTTCGTCGTCCGCGCTGTGGCCTAAATGCGGGACAACTGTCCGTTTTCCTCGACGTATTCTGTATACTTGCTTGGTTACTTGGCGATCTTATCCTTCATCTCTCGAATCCACCTCCCTTGGGATTGCTGGATCGTGACTTGCTGGAGTTTCTCCAGCGAGTCTCGCGACAATGCATCTGCTACCACGTTTAGCTTTCCCTTCCTGTACCGTACGTTAAACTGGTATTGCTGGAGCTCCAAAGCCCAGCGTGCAATTTTTCCTGATGGGCTCTCTATGGAATCTTACCACTTTAACGCCATATGATCCGTAACCGCATCAAAATGGTATCCTTCCAGATAGCACTTCAGCTTTCGGATTGACCAACTATCTCGGTTGCTAAATAGTTTTCCTCCGCCTTGGATAGCTTCTGACTTGCGTAGGCTGTGACCCGTTCTTGTTGGTCGATGGTCTGCGTCAGCACTGCTCCTAGGCCGTGATCGCTCGCATCCGTCTGCAAGGTAAACTTTTCGGCGAAATCGGGACATGCCATAACAGGAGCGGTCGTCAGACAGTGTCTTAGGCTTTTAAACGCCGATTGCTGTTCTGCATTCCACGACCATTTCCTGGTTTTCTTCAGTAAGACTGTCATCGGCTGAACTACCGTTGTAAAGTTGGGAACGAAGCGCCTGTACCACGATGCCATCCCCAGGCAACGTCTGAGCTCCTTCAAATTCGTAGGAGCCTTCAGATTTTTTATGGCCTTCACCTTTGACGGGTCCGTCTGAATCCCCTCGTCGCTCACCGGATGTCCCAGGTATACTAACTTCCTGCGGAAGAGCGAGCACTTCTTTCTGTTAAGCTTTAGATTGGCTGCCCTTAGCCGGCGAAAGACTTCCTGCAGGTTCTCTAAGTGTTGTTCTTTGGTCGCGCTGATCACGATGATATCGTCTAGGTAAGCGAACGCGTGTGGCTCCATTTCTGGCCCGATAACCGTATCCAATGCTCTCTGGCTAGCATGGCGTCTTCGTCGTGTCCCTATGACTTTCCCTCGCTTACCACCCCTTACACCGCGTGTCTTTTGCTCTTTTTCCCCCTCGGGTCCCATTTCTGCTCTGTCACTCGCCTCGGCCGGCGCATCAGAACTTCGTAGGACTAATTTCGCCTCACCGCACCTTATGGTCGTACCCATCTTGCATAGAAAGTCCATTCCCAGAATTAGATCGTCTAACATGGATGGCATTACGAGCATGTCCATCGGCACTTCTCTTTTAAATAGCCCCACCTTTGTCCGTAATAACTTGTCTACGACTATATTTGAACCGTCCGCTAAATGTGTGTTCGCGGTTATTGCCAACACTTCCCCTTTCGCCTCAATTTCTCTGAAAAACTTCTCACTCATGAAACTTCTCGTGGCTCCGGTATCGACCGTCGCCCTCGCAATTCTATAAACACGAGCGGATCAGCATACCCATCGAATTTTATTCCCCATTTCCTAACCTGCTCAGGAACTAACATGTTATGGCTACTATGTTTGACGAACGCGTTATCGGTGCTCATCCCGGGTCTACGGCTCACTTGCTCCGCCTGGGTACCATTCACAGGTGAGTTGACAGGCGGCACTATTCGTACGCCAGGGGGTGGTTCTTTACTGAACTTCTCGTCGCCGGCCGGCCTATATTCCCTGAGGCTGGGTGGCGGTAGAAATTCTCTGTACTGCCCCGATAAAGTCAGACAATCGGATTCCGATTTCTGCGGTGACTGCGCCCTTTCAGCGTGTACGCTGGGTGGGGCGGGCGATTCCGGCCTTCTGGCGGCATGTTCCACATTAAAGGACTATGATTCCCCTACTTAATCCACGTACATACCCGCTTCCTTGACTTTTCTACCTTTCCGAATATGTCTAGGCCGAGTTCTTGTGCGATGTCCTCCGATTCCTCTTTTCGGCAATAGTACACCCAACGGGTGCCCACCCCTGGGTTGCCGCTCTCCTGTGTTTCAGTATCAATAATGTCATCCATTGTTACTGCTTGTAGTTCCTCTGGTGTTTAGCGCTTTTGTATATTATCTCTTTTATAAATATATATAATTAAAAGTTTGCGTATTATATGTGACTGTTTTATTTTATATTATCACTAATAAGCACTGTATTAATTTATTGAAGTATTGACAATTATGTTTTACAAGAATACGAATGCGAGACGTCTTACTCGTTTTAAACTTAAAATCAAACTCGAATCTCAAAGTTCTTGCTTTGAGTTTATATACCATAAGTGGCTATCTTTTGTTTTGGCTTCTTTCTATGCTGAAGCCGAAAAATGTTTATATTGACAATTTCGCGCTTGTGGCGTGATTGGGATGATTTGTTTACAATTATTAATAATTGGGTTGGTGTGAATACAGATATTGTTTACAATAGTTTGAGTTATGCATAAGTGCTTTGGTGTGGAAACAGATATTGTTTACAATAAGTTTGAGATATGCATAAGTGGTTTGGTGTGGATATGGATATCTTACTATATATATATATATATATTTTAATTAGAAACAATTTTTCCCCCAACCGTAAAAAATTTGCCTGTCCTCAGACGGTTATTATGTTTGGATAAAGTGATGGTTGCTCGAATTTTGTTTCTATTTGTTCCATAATTATTTCTTGCTTTTTTGGCTTTTGATATTTTAAAATGAATGTTTTGGGTAAGTTTTTATACTTATATGCTACATACAATAATATGCTTAAAATAGTAATTGTTAAACATGTTAATGTTTTTATTTGAAATATATTATTATATTTCGTATGTTCATTGATTAATTCTTTTGTTTGAATATATGATAAAGGTTTAATTTTTGTCACGTTATTGCTTACATAAATATTTTGTGTAAAATCTAATCTTGAATTTTTTATAGAAATTTCGTTAATTTGTATTTCGCAATTATAAATTTTTATAAGATTATTTTCTTTAATTTTGATTTTATTATTTATACAGTTTTGATTAATAATAGATTCGGGCAAATTCCATGTTAAAATTATATTGGGTTCGATATAATTTGTTTGAAAATTTTTATTTGTTATTGTTATTGTTTATTATTTGATTTTTGGCTGTTATGCCATATACTTTATTATTATTTATAAACTATCTTTCCTGAATTGTTTCTGTTAAAATATTATTATTTTCATCTGGGTATGGTATTATATCAAAAATAGGTGTTTAATAATTTCTTGCGGTATATGTGATATAATGTAAATTTCTTCTGTATCATATTTTAACCAAGTGGATGTTTTAATGTTAAGTATTTTATCTGGTGTTATGTGTAATAAGGCATCATGCTTTAGTAATTTGGGATTAAATATTCCTAATCTTGTTAGTTGCATTCCCATCTCTATGTCTTCTATATATTCGGTGAAATGTTCTAAATTGAAAATTAGCATGTCTAACTTCTTGTATCTTTCTTCATTTGTTTTATATGTTTTCATTGTTTCGATTAATTTGTTTACTGTGTTTATTACATGATTTAATTCATTTACTTGAACGCTGTTTTTGTCTAAGTTTTGTATTTTTTGTTCTAACTCATCTTTATCTTCTGAATCTAATGTTCCAAATAAGTATTTGTAAGTTTTTCCTACTAAATTTATTAATCCTCTCTTTTGACGTTTTAGTATTGTTATTCCATTGATTTCTCTATTTAGTTTTTCGATAAGATAAATAATTTTGGTTGCATTTTTAAATTCATTGGCTTGTATTAATAAATTATTATCAACACTTTCTATTTTTGTTAAATTTACAATTAAATATGATATTCATAATTTGTGGGTTTTCCATTACTCCTGTTTAAATATTAGGTACCCGTGTTTGCTTTTATTGGATTGATTTCATACTTGGCCTTTGATAGTTACCGTTAGGAATGTTAGTAATATTAAAGTATCTTTATTGATTCAATGATTGATGTTATTGGCCGTATTCCTGTCATTATCTGGTTCGCTGCAATTAACACATTTACTTGCATTAGTTTTATTTTTCTTTTTGAATTTGATTTATAATGTGTTATTTTCTACCTCTATTTGTTTCTTCGTAATGTTTTCATCTATTTGCCTTAATGTACCGGTCTTTCTGAATGGGTAGTTATTTTGGCCTTTACCAATGGTGATGCTCTATATCTTGTATATTTCATATTCTTCTCGTGTTTCGTTAACTCTCTATTTGTCGTTTCTTATTGCCTTGTGTGTCATAAATTGGTGTTCCTGCGTACATAAATATGTCGGCTGGTGTACTGTTAGTAGTCTTATGTTTAGTTTTATGATTATATGTGAATAATATGATTTCTATTTTTGTCTGTTTGTTTCCTATGTTAGAGTCACTAGTAATAATTCGTAATTTTTCGTTGATATTGTATGAAATCGTTCTATGTCTGATATACCATTTTTGCTTGTTGTTATATTAATTTTAACATTTTCTGATTTTAACCTTTGTTGTAATGCTGCACATATGAATGCTGAGTCTTTGTCTGCTTTGATTTCTGTCGGTTTTCCCATTAAATCGAATACTTTTAAAATAGCACGCTTTGCTTCTAACCAGTCTCTGCCTGGAATTCGACTAATGTCGCAAATTTAGAATAAATGTCGATGCATGATAGAAATTGTTTGTTTTCAACTAAATAAAAATCCATAACATATTTTTCTCTAATATAGTTTGTCTCTGGGGTTAATTCAAATAATAATTTTGTGTTTCTGTGTTCAGTTTTTGACATGTTACAAATATGACATTCATTTGTAATATTTTGTATTATCTTTTGATAATCTGGATAGTAAAATTTTTCTTTAAACCAATTTATTGTTTTTTCTATCCCTGGATGTAATAACTCAATGTGTCTATTTAATATTAATTCTTTGAACTCTGCATACGTTTGTAAGTCTCTTAGTTTTAAGTTACTCTTCAGTGCTTTTATTTTGCTTTCTGTATTAATTATTTCTACATAGGCTCTTTGAAAAATTTGAAAATCTTTGTCATCATGAAAATATAAATCACTATTTTTAACGCATAAATATTATTTTATGATTTCCTTTGCTTTTGCGTTTGTCATTTCTGTATATATTATTTGAATATTTTTCTTGTGAAAATAATTAGTTACCTCTGTCTTATTTTCAATTCCCTTAATTAATTCAATTTGTCTGTTATAATAGTTTAACGGTCTTTCTGTGATTTGGATGTACCTTTGATTGTCTTCTTGTGCACTATGAATTGTTGCACAGGTGATTTGGCTTTCTTCCTCTCCTAATAGATTTTCGTTTAGTTGTACGCGTGACAATGCGTCCGCTACATGATTTTCTTTCCCTGGTAAATACTTAATTGTATAATCAAATTCATTTAATTTTATTTTCCACCTTTGGAGTTTCATATTGGGTTCTTTTATGTTGTGTAACCATACTAATGGTTTGTGATCGCTTAAAATCTCAAATTTTCTACCATATAAAAATGTTCTAAAAGTTTTTGTTGCCCATACCACTGCTAGCAAATCTTTTTCTATGGTTGAGTAATTTATTTCGTGTTTATTTAAAGTTCCACTCGCGAAACATATTGGCTTATAATTTTGTGTTAGGACTGCTCCTAAAGCTACGTTACTGGTATCCGTTGTAAGACAAAATGGTTTGTTAGAATCTGGATGTATTAAAATGGGGTCGGATGTAATAATTAATTTTAATTTTTCGAATGCTAAGATGCATGATTCCTCTTTAATATCTACTGTTGCTCCTTTTTTTAATTTAAGTGTCATAGGTTTGACGATATTTGCAAAGTTGGGAATGAATTTTCTATAAAATTCACATAATCCTAAAAATTGTTTTATTTCTTTTGGAGTCTTTGGTATGGGATAATTCATTACTGCATTTATTTTGTTTGGATTTGGTTTTATGCCTTCTGTTGTTACAACATGTCCTAAAAATTCAGTTTCCTTTTTTAGAAATTCACACTTGTCTAATTGCAATTTTAAGTTGGCTTCCCTTAGTTTTGTGAATACCTTATTTAGTGACAAAATGTGCTCTTCCAATGAAGTGGAGGAGATTATAATGTCATCTAAAAACACTAAACAATTTTTGTAGATTAGATCTTCCAAAAATTGTTCATACAACGTTGGAAAGTTGCTGGTGCATTTTTTTAGTCTTTATTTATTTATTTATTGTCAGCTAAGAGCAGCTGACATAAAAATGAAATCAAAATTAATTTAAACTAAAAAATAGTTAAAATAATTAAATTAAGTAAAATATAGAAAAATATATATATCTGAAAATATATTTAAAAGTTAACGTTTTGGGAAATTCAATAAAAAATTGAGTAGTCCAACATTTGTTGCGAGGATTGGGAAAAACCCAGAAAAACCCAATCAGACCAGCGTTAGATTAGTAATTAGTGGTTACGATTATATAAAGCAAAAAGGATCGATCTTTTTAGTACTGGAGTTGAGGCCTCCAAGGAGACAAGAGAAGACAAGAGACCAAATGGCATACGTGTGTATTCGTAATGCCTATGTTTAGTGGAAAATGCTGTTTTTGGTATTGACTTAGGGTCCATTTGTATTTGATGATAGCCTTTTGCTAGATCAAGAGCTGTGAAATATTGGCATCTGCCAAGTTTATCTAAAATTTCGTCCATAATTGGAATTGGGAATTTGTCGTCAATTGTGATTTCATTTAGAAATCTGTAGTCAATTACTACTCTATATTTTTGTTTACCTGAGGCATCCAATTTTTTTGGAATTACCATTACTGGTGAATTGTAAGGTGATTGAGATTTTCTTATTATCCCTTGCTCTAACATTTCCTTGACTTGTTTGTCTATTCCCTCATGTTGTATTTGTGAATACTTAAATGGTCTTTTATAAATTGAATCTTCATGTTTTGTTACTAACGAGTGTTTAACAGTACTGATAAAAGTCAAATTGTTGCCTTCGTGGTACTGAATATCTCGAAATTTATGTAATAACTTTGAAATACACATTTTTTCTTCATCGTTTAAGTGATCTAGTCGAAATTCATTTGATTCTATTAATTCTTCGTTTATTACGAAATTGAATTCTAAGTCTTCAAGTGAAGGTGGATCTAGGCACTCTGGTGCTGGTTCTTCCTCTACGTTTATGGTATATTTGGTATATATGTTACTGCTCCCTCTTCACAATCAATTTTTGCTTTGCAAGCTTCTAAATAATTTCTTGCGAGTAATAAATCATATCGATTTGAAAACTTATGTAAATAAAATTTCTGTTTGAATGGACATACTTTACACGAACCTATTGTAATGCAATCTGTTAGTCTTATATTACCATTGATTGTGTGAACATTTAGTTCTTCGTTTTTAATTGGAAAGTTTAAATAATTTTTATTCTTTATATTAATAGTAGACCCTGTGTCTATTACACAGTTTAATAGATTGTCATACATAATCACAATTATGAATGGATTATTATTATTTATTCGTCCGAGGCAACTGCTTGAAAATTTTCGGTAGTGTCCATTTTTGACACTCTGCTGTTACTTTCTCTTTGTCTTTTCTGGGGTTAGTTTTGATAATTAAATGATTGTGCATTTGAAGTTCCATTGTTTGGATAATTCATTGGATTTTGTTGTCTACCCTGATGTAGTTTTTGTTGAAATTCATTAAATGTTTGTTTGTTATTTTGTGGACTGCCTGCACGTGAGTTATTGTAATTATTGTTTGGATAGTTGTGATTAATTTGGTTAGTGGGACAAATAGGTGTACTTTGGTTAAAATTTGCTTGATATTATACTCGATACCGAAGGTAAAGAGTATATTGGTTTTGTGCAATGTCCGTCATAGTGTCCGTCCGTCTGTCCGTCTGTCCGTCCGTATGTGTGCAAGTTTTTTCCACACCCTTCAAGCTAGGGACTTGAAACTTTCCAATTCTCTTTATCTATGGGATAGTATATTAAAGTGTCAAGATTGGGGTTCTACGATAACTGGGGGGCTGGCAAATCGATAAATTCGATAACTCAAAAACGATAAATCCGCATATTTCACACACCCTTACAGCTTGAACTACAAAATTTGGTAAGAAAATAGCTACTAGCATTCCCCAAAAAACTGCATCACAAATTTTTTTTAGCCACGCCCCCCCATTCCGCCCCCAGACCCCCCGCATTTTAAAGTCAAAAAAGCCTATATCTCCCACAGTTTTTGAGCTGGAGCCACAAAATTTGGTGCCAATTTAGCTGATGATGACCCCCCAAAAACTGCAACAAAAATTTGGATGCCACGCCCAACCATACCGCCCTAGCCGCCCCCAGATGCCCCAACGCTTCGTAAAAAACGGGAATGCGTGTATCTTCAAGAGTAGTGGAGCTAGAGCCACCAAATTTGGTAGGAAGATAACTGGTAACGACCCCAAAAGAACTGCATCAAAGTTTTGGAGCCACGCCCACCCATCCCGCCCCCAGCCCCCCGCATTTAGAAATCAGAAAAGCCTATATCTCCCACAGTTTTTTAGCTAGAGTCACCAAACTTGGTGCCAAGATAGATGATGATGACCCCCCAAAAACTGCATCAAAAGTTTGGATGCCACGCTCACCAATACCGCCCTAGCCACCCCCATCTGCCCCAACGCTTCGTCAAAGACGGGAATGCGTGTATATTCCAGAGTAGTGGAGCTAGAGCCACCAAATTTGGTAGGAAGATAGCTGGCAACGACCCCCAACAATCTGCATCAAAGTTTTGGAGCCTAGCCCATCCATTCCGCCCCCCTTTCCCCACCTTTTACATGCTTCGAACTAGAGTCACCAAATTTGGTATGAAGGTAGCATTTGACATTCCACAAGGATCTGCAGCAAAAATTTGGATGCCACGCCCAACCATACCGCCACCAGCCCCATAGCCCCCTCTCCCCACCTTATACAAACTTTGAGCTAGAGTCAACAAATTTGGTATCAAGGTAGCATTTGACATTCCACAAGGATCTGCAGCAAAAATTTGGATGCCACGCCCAACCATACCGCCCCCAGCCCCCCCTTTCCCCACTTTATACAAACTTCGAGCTAGAGTCACCAAATTTGGTATGAAGAGAGCAATTGACATCCCACATGGATCGGCAGCAAAAATTTGAATGCCACGCCCACCCATACCGCCCCAAGCCCCATAGCCCCCCTTTCACCACCTTTTACATGCTTCGAACTAGAGTCACCAAATTTGGTATGAACGTAGCATTTGACATTCCACAAGGATCTGCAGCAAAAATTTGGATGCCACGCCCAACCATACCGCCCCCAGCCCCCCTTTCCCCACTTTTACAAACTTTGAGCTAGAGTCACCAAATTTGTTATGAAGATAGCAATTGACATTCCACAAAGATCTGCATCAAAAATTTGGATGATATTCCACCCATACCGCCCCCAGCCCCCCTTTCCCTACTTTATACAAACTTCGAGCTAGAGTCACCAAATTTGGTATGAAGAGAGCAATTGACATCTCACATGGATGGGCATCAAAATTTTTAATACTGGTTTCGAGTATACCGCAGTCGGTTGCGTCCGACTGCTACGTTTCCACTTGTTTTGAACTGAATTAGTTTTATTTGCATTTTGATATTTATTATTTTTTGTTGTATCAATCACACTATTTTCGTATAATCCCTCCCGTTGTGCTGCTACTTTAAGTAAGTGGCTTGTTGTTATATCATATCTGGCTAATATCATAAAAATTCTATCGGGAATTTTTCTTTTAATTACATCTTTTAATGTGTTATTCATTGCGTTTACATACACTTGCATATTTGCTTGGTTGTTTTCTAAAGTTAACTTATTTGCTATAACATATGATTTTCGTTCTAACTATGAACTTACGTATATTTCCGTTGAAGTGTGTGTTGTATAGCTGTCTCAGTAGTTCCTCGATCGGTGTTTGTGTTTTATGTTACTCCGTTAATGCCCTCTTTAGTTCTGTCCAGTTATTGGCGAATGATAATTGTGAAATTCGTTGTGCCTCCCCGACGACTTGTACTTCTATGGGTCCATAAATAATGCTTTGTTGGATTTGTAGTTGGATAAAGGTGTATTATATATTCAATCCTCCTGATGAATGCGCTTAATTCGTCATGATTTCCATTAAACTGTGGCACTTGCCTTATTTGCGACAAGGCCTGATTAACCTCTGCGTAACTTAATACGGCTGTCATTTTCAATTTTGTTTGATTGTTTTTAAAGTCTTCAAATACTTTACTATTTTTGCGTGTATTGCTTTTTTATTATTTAATCACTATTAACTGTGTTAAGTTCACAATGTTCTTTTGCGGATCAGTGTGTTTTTCAAGTATTGGTTTTTAATTATTTGAACACTATTAAGTGTGTTAAGTCACGTCTGTTCTTTAGCGGATAAGAGTGTTGTTAAGTATTGCACTTTTTTCACTTATCCTACCGGCTGCGCCAATAATAAGTTTGCGTATTATATGTGACAAAAAATAAAAACACTGTTTTATTTTATATTATCACTAATAAGCACTTTATTAATTTATTGAAGTATTGACAATTATGTTTTACAAGAATACGAATAAGAGACGTCTCACTCGTTTTAAACTTAAAATCAAACTCGAATCTCAAAGTTCTTGCTTTGAGTTTATATACCATAAGTGGCTATCTTTTGTTTTGGCTTCTTTCTATGCTGAAGCCGAAAAATGTTTATATTGACAATTTCGCGCTTGTGGCGTGATTGGGATGATTTGTTTACAATTATTAATAATTGGGTTGGTGTGAATACAGATATTGTTTACAATAGTTTGAGATATGCATAAGTGGTTTTGTGTGGATACAGATATTGTTTACAATAAGTTTGAGATATGCATAAGTGGTTTGGTGTGGATATGGATATCTTACTATATATATATATATATATATATTTTAATTAGAAACAATTTTTCATTTATTATATTATTTAATTCTACTTTTCTTCAACATGAAATTTGATTTTAAAATTTTTCCCATTAAACTTTTATTAGCACTTTTATTGAAAATCTTTCTCATTATTAATTTTTTTATTTTTTTAATTTTTTTTTTTAAACCTTTGTTGAAATTTATTGAATTTTTATGATGTCTTCAGCAAAATTTTTTTCTTTTATTTAATTATTATTAAATTTTTATTTAACGAAGAATTTATTATTTTATTTATTTACTTTTTTCAGCAAAATTTTATTGAAAGTTTATTAAATAAGTTTCGTCACTATATTTAATTATTGTTTCTTAACCGTGCTCGTCCCACTGTTCATTCTCCACTTTTCATTCATACCTGTCCCACTGTCCACTTTCCACTTTTCATTTGCATCGTCCGACTGTGCGCTGTGGATCACTACGCCCGCAACCAATTTCGCTTTGGTTCTGCGGCGCGTGCTGTACTTCTCACTATTTGGCGCATATACCGACGACCCGCCTTGCACGTGCGCAATTCCCGTTCTTTTTATCAGCTTGTCCGTTTCTAATGACATTTTTGTTGCGCCGCGACAACTCGAATTGTGCGCTCGCCTGGCCAGATCCCGTTTTCTTAATCGGACTATTTGCTTCCACCGTCACTTTCATTGCGCCGCGACAGCTATAATTGTGCGCTCAGCTTAGCTCGATTCCGTTACAAAAACCAAAGCGTCGCGACACTTGCTTATTTTCGGCAGCGACAAATGACCATCTGCGTGCGTTTTTTTATTCACCGAAACCGTTACCTTCTCGTCGTTTTATGTGCGCGATGTCACAACAGGGCGCGAAACTTTGAACTTTTGGTAATATTTTCGAGGCTTTATTTCCGAATTATATTACCCTCTTTAGCTAATGGGTCCCTGCTCGGGCGCCACTTGTAGGGTAGTCTTATTAGCCGAGGTACAGATCTCTGTCTGGCCAAGGCTCGCGTACAAGAAATAATTTATTTACTACTGAAACGCGTTAGCTATTTAGAGGCAAGTTTGCGTTGCCGATACACCCCGGAGTTTCGCAGCTGAAAAAAAGGGATATCAGGGTTGATGTACATTCGTACGGTTTTCGCTGATTCTACTGATGTTGCTGGAAGGGGCTAACACCGCTGTTATCGCGATGATGTACTGATTGAGTAATCGGGGAATAGCGAGAGGAGACTCCGTCCTATGCCCTCCGCTGATTTCTCAAATATCTAATCCCTGCGAAATCGAATCGTAGCGTGTCTAACACCACGCGCGCTTGTATATATATTCACGCGTTTATATATATATATATGTGACGCGGCTTTTGTTTTGTCTCGCGTGGCAATGCATAACACGTGAGGAGGGTTTAGGTTATTTGAATTCACTTTATTCGACTCCGCTCGTACTTACTTATTCTACGTTCTACGCCTTACAAATTCCTGTCTATAGTTTGTGCACTTTCCTTCACAGTGTCTTTACTTTAAAACCGTCCCCTTAGATCTCACGTCCACACTCTTGTTGCTCTACTGGGCAATTGATCCGCTGGTCTCGTGCTCGGCCTGAGCTTGCCTTCGTCTTTGCCTTCGTCGCTTGTGGATCGCGACATTTGAGACTGTGGGTCGTGAGAATGCGGCTGTTCGGCCCTTCTGCTCTCTTACGCTAGCTTTCCCTTGTTCTCTTATGCTAGCTTACCCTTTATCTCTTGCTTATCTTCTTATCGTTGACTATGTTTCATATAAGTGTTATAATTGTAGCTTATGTTTATATGTAATGGTGCATTTACACTAGTTGATAAACAAGTCAACGTTGATATCAACTTTATCAATCATAGTGTGAACAGCTGTCAACTTGGTCAACTGTTGCGTTGACAGTAGATTGAAAATGCGAAAATCATCAATTGTTGCTCTGAGTGTAAACATAGTGTAAACACTTTGTGCCCATTTACACGCTGAAGTTTTTTCATGAATTTTCTCTGTGAATCTTTTTTTTGATGGCAAGGGGAGTAGAGGTGTAAAAATTCAAGCAAAAATTCACTACTTGTGAAGTCGTGAATTTTTTTCTAATTCTGCTTTGCCTTATTCCGATAGAATGTAAACACAGAGTTGCACAGTGTTTGATGTGAATAATAAAGTCATCGATACGAAATATCGCACAAGCAAATATTAGCACCAATAGTAAATACATTGTTTTGGTCAAGAAATTATTAGTAGAAATGTTCACTGAATTCATTTTATTTACTTGTTATTTCTTAAATCAGTTATATGTTAACAAATAAAACAATCGATGGCACAGATATATGTTTATCGCCCATAAATTTAAACCAGAGTTGCATTTTCAAAGGAAAAAATTCACTGAAAAACTTCAGCGTGTAAATGCGACCTGAATTCCGAAGAAGTTTTAAAACAGAATGAAAAAAAAACTTCATGAAAAAACTTCAGCGTGTAAATGGGGTCTTTGTGTCAACAGTTGAAGTCACAATCGGCGCGTTGACAACACAAAATTAAGTTGAGCTCATGTTCATTCTTTTGCTGTGTGTTGACAAACTTTATGTACATATTAAAGGTGGCAGCACTTCGCTTCTCCATCCGTTTTTATTAATGTTGTCTGCTTTTTTATCTGTTCAGTCTATAAAAAACAAAAATTTGTAATAACAAGCTATTTAAAATATAATTTTATTTATTTTTATGCATATGTATTGAACCATATTTTAATATCGACGTCAACGAAAAATGCTTAGCAACGTGAGTATCAACGAATGTGGATATCAACTGGTGTAAATTACTCTCAACTTCAATATCAACGCGTTGGCATCTTGCGCGTTGCTCAAATTAGTTGGCAACCCGGTTTTTTTGTCAACTCAATCAACTAATGTAAACAAAACAAATGCGTTGACGTTGGATATCAATTGTTGATATAGCTAGAATTGACGCTGCATCAACTAGTGTAGATGCAGCATAAGTGATAAAGTCTCCTAGACTATGATTTATTATGAAGTAAATGTGTTCTTAGTCTAAGACTCTAAATGCTAAATGTATTAATAATTATAATAATATGAACGTGGGGGAGGCCTGCGGACAGCCTACCTCACATCATTTTTTGTTGTTGTTATGAATGCCCTTACTTACTCTAACCTTAAAAATTTGCCTGTCCTCAGACGGTTATTATGTTTGGATAAAGTGATGGTTGCTCGAATTTTGTTTCTATTTGTTCCTTAATTATTTCTTGCTTTTTTGGCTTTTGATATTTTACAATGAATGTTTTGGGTAAGTTTTTATACTTATATGCTACATACAATAATATGCTTAAAATAGTAATTGTTAAACATGTTAATGTTTTTATTTGAAATATATTATTATATTTCGTATGTTCATTGATTAATTCTTTTGTTTGAATATATGATAGAGGTTCAATTTTTGTCACGTTATTGCTTACATAAATACTTTGCGTAAAATCTAATCTTGAATTTTTTATAGAAATTTCGTTAATTTGTATTTCGCAATTATAAATTTTTATAAGATTATTTTCTTTAATTTTGATTTTATTATTTATACAGTTTTGATTAATAATAGATTCGGGCAAATTCCATGTTAAAATTATATTGGGTTCGATATAATTTGTTTGAAAATTTTTATTTGTTTTAGTGTACTTACACTCTGTTGATAATTGTTTGACAATACCTATTATACAATTATTAATTATTTGATTTTTGGCTGTTATGCCATATACTTTATTATTATTTATAAACTATCTTTCCTGAATTGTTTCTGTTAAAATATTATTATTTTCATCTGGGTATGGTATTATATCAAAAATAGGTGTTTTAATAATTTCTTGCGGTATATGTGATATAATGTAAATTTCTTCTGTATCATATTTTAACCAAGTGGATGTTTTAATGTTAAGTATTTTATCTGGTGTTATGTGTAATAAGGCATCATGCTTTAGTAATTTGGGATTAAATATTCCTAATCTTGTTAGTTGCATTCCCATCTCTATGTCTTCTATATATTCGGTGAAATGTTCTAAATTGAAAATTAGCATGTCTAACTTCTTGTATCTTTCTTCATTTGTTTTATATGTTTTCATTGTTTCGATTAATTTGTTTACTGTGTTTATTACATGATTTAATTCATTTACTTGAACGCTGTTTTTGTCTAAGTTTTGTATTTTTTGTTCTAACTCATCTTTATCTTCTGAATCTAATGTTCCAAATAAGTATTTGTAAGTTTTTCCTACTAAATTTATTAATCCTCTCTTTTGACGTTTTAGTATTGTTATTCCATTGATTTCTCTATTTAGTTTTTCGATAAGATAAATAATTTTGGTTGCATTTTTAAATTCATTGGCTTGTATTAATAAATTATTATCAACACTTTCTATTTTTGTTAAATTTACAATTAAATAATGATATTCATAATTTGTGGGTTTTTCCATTACTCCTGTTTTAAATATTAAGTACCCGTTGTTTGCTTTTATTGGATTGATTTCAATACTTTGGCCTTTGATAGTTACCGTTAGGAATGTTAGTAATATTAAAAGTATCTATATTGATTTAAATGATTGATGTTTATTGGCCGTTATTCCTGTCATTATCTGGTTCGCTGCAATTAACACATTTACTTGCATTAGTTTTATTTTTCTTTTTGAATTTTGATTTATAATGTGTTAATTTTCTACCTCTATTTGTTTCTTCGTAATGTTTTTCATCTATTTGCCTTAATGTACCGGTCTTTCTGAATGGGTTAGTTATTTTGGCCTTTACCAATGGTGATGCTCTATATCTTGTATATATTTCATATTCTTCTCGTGTTTCGTTTAACTTCTCTATTTGTCGTTTGTAATTGCCTTGTGTGTCATAAATTGGTGTTCCTGCGTACATAAATATGTCGGCTGGTGTACTGTTAGTAGTCTTATGTTTAGTTTTATGATTATATGTGAATAATATGATTTCTATTTTTGTCTGTTTGTTTTCTATGTTAGAGTCACTAGTAATAATTCGTAATTTTCGTTGATATTGTATGAAATCGTTCTATGTCTGATACACCATTTTTGCTTGTTGTTATATTAATTTTAACATTTTCTGATTTTAACCTTTGTTGTAATGCTGCACATATGAATGCTGAGTCTTTGTCTGCTTTGATTTCTGTCGGTTTTCCCATTAAATCGAATACTTTTAAAATAGCACGCTTTGCTTCTAACCAGTCTCTGCTTTGGAATTCGACTAATGTCGCAAATTTAGAATAAATGTCTATGCATGATAGAAATTGTTTGTTTTCAACTAAATAAAAATCCATAACATATTTTTCTCTAATGTAGTTTGTCTCTGGGGTTAATTCAAATAATAATTTTGTGTTTCTGTGTTCAGTTTTTGACATGTTACAAATATGACATTCATTTGTAATATTTTGTATTATCTTTTGATAATCTGGATAGTAAATTTTTCTTTAAACCAATTTATTGTTTTTTCTATCCCTGGATGTAATAACTCAATGTGTCTATTTAATATTAATTCTTTGAACTCTGCATACGTTTGTAAGTCTCTTAGTTTTAAGTTACTCTTCAGTGCTTTTATTTTGCTTTCTGTATTAATTATTTCTACATAGGCTCTTTGAAAATTTGAAAATCTTTGTCATCATGAAAATATAAAGCACTATTTTTAACGCATAATATTATTTTATGATTTCCTTTGCTTTTGCGTTTGTCATTTCTGTATATATTATTTTAATATTTTCTTGTGAAAATAATTAGTTACCTCTGTCTTATTTTCAATTCCCTTAATTAATTCAATTTGTCTGTTATAATAGTTTAACGGTCTTTCTGTGATTTGGATGTACCCTTGATTGTCTTCTTGTGCACTATGAATTGTTGCACAGGTGATTTGGCTTTCTTCCTCTCCTAATAGATTTTCGTTTAGTTGTACGCGTGACAATGCGTCCGCTACATGATTTTCTTTCCCTGGTAAATACTTAATTGTATAATCAATTCATTTAATTTTATTTTCCACCTTTGGAGTTTCATATTGGGTTCTTTATATTGTTTAACCATACTTGTTAGCACATATTTATATTATAAGATATCAAATAACTGCACATAGCTATGTAAGAATGACACACAAATTATTAACATATGTAAAACTAGGTCAGGACAATACACAATGCGCTACATTTATTAACCCAATAAAACTTTAAGCAACACCAAATTATGCTGAACACACAGAATATCGCTGACTGCACAATGCATGCAATATGTCGCAACAGTAGCGGTCAGCCAACCCGGTAGTCGCTTAATATGCTATTCTGCATTGCAAGCAACTGCTGAGTACACAATAACCTAATTTTAATTGACACCACAAAACTGTAAAACTAAGCTATTATTTCCTATAAATATTGTTACTTTTCCTTAATAAAATCAGTGTTCTTAGTACAACCTACAAAGATACATTCATTATTCTCCGCAGTCCACCTGGTTACAAGCGCCAGTTGCGACAACAATTAAGCAGTCAGTTTGTACTGGATGCTATCAATACATACACACCTTTTAAAGGTACATTTTGGTGACCCCGAAAAAGAACTCCTAGGAAGGATCCTGTCTTCTTTTTTGGTAATCAAAAAGCTACATACAACAACTAACAACCGAGATTCTGGTAGCTTAGTCATTGTCAACAAGGCGACAAAATGAGTACAGAGAAATCACTCGTATTGGAAGATGTCCTAGATGCGCAGGAAGAAATAAGCCAGGAGGTATCAAGGCTTATAAAGAACACAAAAATGGACCCAGCAGAGCGGAAGGCAAAACCTGGCTACTACCAAGCCATGGCCAAAATCCTTGAAGAAAAGTGGACTATTTTCAAGAACAACAATGTCTTGATCAAAAACTCTAAGTTAGAGGAGTCTCACCCATACCACAAGTTCTCCGAAGAGGTTCACGATTTGGTTCAAAAACCAGAACTTACTTAAAAGAAGAAGCTGATATTGCAGATCAGTCTAGCAGCAATAGGACGGAGCCAAGGACCGCCATTGCTGCAGGAATTGTTGATGCCAAAGCAAACACAAATGCCAAGCTAGTTGCATTGTGCCGTCGGCAAAAGGCGATGATTGAGTCATTAAATCGCGCCATTCAACACAAGCCCCTTAATGCAGAAATTGTAAACTCATTATGGGCAAAACTTCAAGAGGTCCACTTCCAAATATACGAGGAGCTTGAGGACCCGGAGGAAGCAGGCTATGCCGCCACTGACTATCTCAAGGCAGAAGCTGAGGTTAGGAACGTACTGACAGACAAATCAAATAGTACGGTGTCCGATAACATTAACTTGCCACGCATCTCCATAACAAAATTTGATGGTGATATACTCAAGTGGTCTCAGTTCTTTGATATGTTCTCATGTATGATACATGAAACTAGAATGCCAACCATACGTAAAATGTGGTACCACAAGACCAGCGTAATCGGAGAGGCGGAAAGACTAATCCGTCACATTGATCTCAAGGAAGAAAATTACCTCTTCGCATGGGAAATCTTAGTTGATGCGTACAATAATCCTAGAGATATTGCTTCTAGGATATTGAATCGTCTTCTGCTGCAACAAACCTGCAGCGACGATGTGAAGTCTTTAAAAGAACTGCACATCACAACAGTTGAGTCATTAGCTTCGTTGAAAGGACTCGGGATTGACATCTCAACATGGGATCCAATCATTATTGCCATCCTAAGGAACAAACTGGATGGCACAAACAAAACTCTATATGAACAATCATTGGGTACACAAAGGAAATCCAGCCACTGGACACCATGCTCCAGTTCCTCGAACAGCGAGTTCGAGTCATGGCTACTGGAAAAAGGCACCTGGAATCTTTAAAAAGGAGTCAAAGAACGCGACATGTGCAACATCTTCAGGTGCACAAAAGGGATGTCTTTTCTGTAAAAAGACAAGTCATTATTTATCTAAATGTGACGAATTTCGCGCAAAATCTGTCAGCGAGCGCTTAAATTGGGTGCAAAGACAAAGGTTATGCGTCAACTGCTTTAAAAATGACCATAAAACAAAGGCATGCACAAGCAACTTCAGCTGTTTTAAGTGCAACAAAAAGCACCACACTCTAGTGCATTTGGAAAATGTTGTCACATCAGCAGCAGCAGAGCCATTATCACAAGTTGTGGCTTCCGCAAACAACCACAACTATAACTTACTTGCGACAGCAAAGGTAGCTGTTCAAGCAACTAACGGACAACAAGCATCATTCAAGGCACTACTGGACTCTGGATCACAAATCAACGTTGTTTCCGAAAGACTTGTGACAATGTTGGGACTTAAGTGTCATGACACAACACTCCGGATTGAGGGCATCGGAGGACAGCCAAGAGTCAGCAAGGCACGAGTGAATGTCCTAGTTAAATCACTACACAGCAATTTTACGATGCGATTGGAAGCATTCGTATTACCGCATATAATTTCGGATCAACCTGCACAGTCGATCAACACGGCCGATTGGGGCATGCCGAGCAAGTTACCACTGGCGGATCCAAACTTCAACAGACTAGGCAAAATCGACATGTTGATTGGAGCAGAGCACTGTTTTTCAATATTGCTCCCACAACAACACAAAATGTTCCAGACTGGTCCAACGATGCAAAAAACCGAGTTCGGTTGGATCGTTGCTGGAAAGGTAAATGCTGCAAGTAAGTCGCCAGTCATCTGCGCAGTTGCAACAAGTGAGGAAACAAATGCATTAATGGAACGATTCTGGACATTAGATAGCTTGGATACAACAGATAAACACCGAACACCAATTGAAGCGCATTGTGATAGGCACTTCTTAGAACATTTACAAGTGGTGGTGGACGGCAGATTCATAGTTCAACTTCCATTTTCTGAACACTATCCAGCCCTGGGAGAGTCCATGGAGATTGCGACCAAACGGTTTCTATCGTTAGAGCGCAGAACCTCCGCTGACACGTGGAAGCAGAACGCAGTGTTCATGGCGGAGTATGAGAAGCTGGGACACATGAAACAAGTTACACCGCAACAGATTCCTAAAAATCACTACGTGATTCCGCATCATTGCGTGTTGAAGCCTGACAGCACAACAACAAAATTACGAGTTGTCTTCGACGCATCGTGCAAAACAACTTCTGGAAAATCGCTGAATGACATACTGCATGCAGGCCCCACGGTTCAAAGCGATCTTATGTCTATTCTACTACGATTCAGAACACATAGATATGTGTTTACGGCTGACATTGAAAAAATGTATCGTCAGGTATGGATCAATCCGGACAATCAGTTTCATCAACTGATTGTATGGAGCAACAATTCATCGGAAGAAATTAAATACTACCGATTGAACACAGTCACATATGGCACAAAATCCGCACCATTTTTAGCAATAAAATGTTTGGATACTCTGGCTAATAAGCATATGGAAAGGCTACAGATGGTTGCAAAGGCACTACAACGTGACTTTTATGTAGACGATTGCCTGACCGGCACCGACACAATCTCAGAAGCAAACAAGTTCAACAAGAACTAAACAAATTCTTCAGCCATCGGGATTCAAACTACGAAAATGGTGTTCAAACAATGACAAATTTTGGAGGGAATTCCAAAGAAGACACAGTTAACGACGTACAGCTCGGAGAAACACTGGAACAGTACAGTGTAAAAACATTAGGCCTTATTTGGACGCCCAAAACGGATCAACTTGGCGGTCGAACTCACAGCAGTGCAGCAACAGTCATTACAAAACGTGCAGTCTGCTCGGAGCTGGCACAGATCTTCGACCCACTAGGCTTGTTCGCTCCAGTCGTAGTAAAGGCAAAAATTTTCATGTAACGCCTCTGGGAATTAAAGCTCGATTGGGACGACGAGTTACCTACAAGTCTTCAGAATGATTGGAAGGAGTATCGAGACGAGTTGCAAAGCCTTAACTCAATGCGAATCCCAAGGCACGTTTATGATGGTAAGACTCAAAGAAACAAACAAATATCTGTTCGGCTACTATGTTCAAAGTCTCGAGAGTCTCCAACAGCAAAACACTCACTCCCTCGACTAGAGCTATGTGCTGCACTATTGGGTGCAGAGCTTGCTGAAAAGGTTCGACGCGATCTAAGCCTCGACAGCAACACAGTGCCAGGATACTTTTGGTCAGATTCTACGGTTGTCCTTTCATGGATCAACGCAGCTGCCGCCACATATCATACATTTGTGGCAAACCGAATAGCGAAAATTCAGGCCTTGACAAGCCAGACTCAATGGCGGCATGTATCATCGGCCAACAATGCGGAAGATGTACTCTCAAGAGGAATATCGGCACGAAAACTGCATGAGCACAACTTATGGTTGTATGGACCACTATTTCTGCATGGCTCTCCAGACAAATGGTCAGCCTTACCCAGTATCACCCCCAGCAACCTGGAAGGAAAACGATACATATAAGTCTCACAATATCTCTATCTACAATAGGTGAAGAATTGTACACTTGTAGACACAGCCATTCATTTCACAAGTTACAACGCATTGTGGCTTACATGTTACGCTTCTGCTACAAAAAATACAGACCAGCAACTGTCACTCTAAGCGTCGAGGAGTTGAATCACGCTCGAAACGTAATTTTGCGGACAATACAACAAGTGGTATTTGCTGCTGAACTAAAAACGATGCAGCGTCACAACATGGTGGAAAAAAGGAGTTCCATTTCATCGCTGTCCCCCCTGCAAGGATCCGATAGACTTATACGAGTTGGTGGCAGATTGGATAAAGCCCCACTCCCTTACAATGCAAGGCACCAGATTCTGCTGCCCTACAATGATCCAATAGTAAAAATGCTGTTGAAAGATCTCCATGAGGACAATATGCATTGCGGTGCCCAAGCCTTAAGAGCAACCGCTAGACAACAATATTGGATCCTCAACGACAAAACAATGTCAAGGAATATTATTCACAACTGCGTGACATGCAACAAGGCAAGGCCCAAGTTAATGAACCAAATTATGGGTAATTTGCCAGCCGATCGAGTAACACCAACACGCCCATTTCTTACAACAGGCGTAGATTACTGCGGGCCAATTTGGATTCACCACAAACTTCGAGAAAAAAGACCAGACAAGGCATACATAGCCGTATTCTGCTGTTTCTCTTCAAAGGCGGTTCACCTTGAACTGGTAAGCGATCTGACCACAAACGCCTTTTTGGGAGCTTTGCGACGCTTCTTAAGTCGCCGTGGCAAATGTCAAACAATTCATTGTGACAATGCAACCAACTTCGTCGGAGCACACAACCAGCTGAAGGAACTGGAATCAACAAATTTTGGGGAGAAGGCACAAGCGGAGATCATTAATCACTGCAACAAGAAACAAGTTGCCTTCAAATTCATCCCGCCACGAGCGCCATCCTTTGGAGGCCTATGGGAAGCTGCAGTCAAGTCGGCAAAGCGACTGTTGGTGACGACAACCAACACGGCGACCCTTACATTTGAAGAACTTAACACTGTGATCGTCGAAATCGAAGCTATCTTGAATTCACGCCCAATAACCCCGATGTCAAATGATCCTACGGACACCACAGCTCTCACCCCAGCGCATTTCCTGATTAGCGAAACAATAACAGCTCCACCCGATGTCAACGCCGATCGCGAAGAGAAATCCCTACTGAAACGTTGAGAATCAGTATCCAGAATTAAGCAAGGATTCTGGAAGCAATGGTCAGAGGAATACTTGCAAGAGTTACAAGCGAGGCACAAGTGGAAAACCGTTAATCCCAATATCAAGGAAGGCATGCTGGTCCTTATCAAGGAAGACAACATATTGGTGATGAGCTGGCCTATGGGACGCATTATAAAGACATATCCAGGAATGGATTACATTGTACGAGTGGTTGACGTAAAGACGGCCTCAGGCATTTACAAGCGCGCCATCAACAGGCTGGCGCCAATCTTTCCGGAAGAAGCGGCCAAAAAGCGACCTATTATGGAAGAAGAGGATACGGATAAAAGGGATACGCCGGCTGCTCAACGGAGACGGTTAATGTCACCAACCATAACTTCCTCCTTGCTAATTCTGCTTCTAATGCTACCTCTGGTACTTACACAGTCAGTATCGGTGACAAGGTTCGACACGAAACCAGGAGTATATTATGAAAAAATTGGTACAACGATGAGAGCAATATCCGACTAGACCATAGTTATTTACTATGAATTGGATCCATACTGGAGAGACATGAACACGTTTAATTCAGGCATCAAGGAGTTTCAGTACATATGCCCAGAATTAAACAACAACCACACATGTGACGCAATATCACAGCACTATCGACACTTGTATGATGAATTACAAATGGCAAACGGTCTAATGCAACATACTCGGGAACGCCGCTCCCCATTTGATGCAGTGGGTAATATTGCGAACAGTCTGTTTGGAGTCTTAGACTCAGACTATGCCAATAAAATGACTAAGGTCATAAAGAAGGTGCAAAAGAACGAGGAATTTCTACTGACACTGCTGAGAAACCAAACCTCAGTACTTGACTCAACCATTAACATTGTTAAGAAAACAAGGACAACATCGGACAAACGTCTAAAACTACTTGAACAACAAGTAGCCGCCATTAGCCAAAGCAGAGGAAAGTACACTGGCATCTCTTCAGCGCATGTAATCCGAAATAGTGGACGTACTAACTGGAGTTCACCACCATACAATAAGCCCAATGTTGATCTCCCCTTAACAATTAAGGGATCAGTTGGATCAAATACGGGATCATTTGCCAATAATACCCGTGACATCATCCAATGTAATTCAAATATACAGAATTATGCGAGCAGAAGGCACAGCCACCGACACTCATGTGATATTCAGAGTAATATTACCCCTAGTGTCAACATCGATACTCCAGCTATTTAATATGGTGTCAATTCCAGTGTGGAACACAACAAGTTGGAGATTGTTCGAGCTAAAAACACCTATTATAGGTGTCAACAACCACAGAGATCAATTCATGGGACTTACACAAGATGATCTACACCGCTGACGTACAATACACATCGAAAAATACATATGCTTTGATCATCAAGCTGTGTTTGATGTAAACAACCGATGTGAGTTTCAACTGTTCACCAACAAGACACCAACGACGTGTCACGTAACTTACAGAACAACCAAAATGGTATGGGAAAAAACACAACAGCAAAACAACTGGATCTTCGCAACACATTCGAAAGTAGAACTTCAAGCATTTTGCAACGGAACACCGTCAACTATCCAACTACAAAACAGCGGACTACTGTCACTATCACCTGGCTGTACAGCACGCAACGCAAACATTAGCATCAATACCTTTGGCACTGTCACGAGTCAAATAAGACAAGGCTACGCCCGTTTTGGTGACATTATCCAACCAAACATAACAAAGGTACCAGAGACAACTCTCAACATTTTAGATTACAACGCACAAGACGAATAGGATCTAGGTGAACTACAGGTAAAATTGGCAACACTCAACAAAAAAGAGCTGCCCAACCAAATAAGCTCGGTCCAACATCATCACATAGCCGCTTACATTGCACTAGTGATATCTGTCATAATACTATGTGCATGTGTAATGCGGACGCAACGACGATGGACTTGTCCACCCACAGCCACTAGGAACGAAGCAGTCAACCCGACCGAACCTTCAGCATCCCCAAGACGATTTACACTGGATTTAGAGTATGGTTGAAAACCGTTTCAACGGCCGGGAGATTGTTAAGTCATAAACAAGTTAGCACATATTTAAATTATAAGATATCAAATAACTGCACATAGCTATGTAAGAATGACACACAAATTATTAACATATGTAAAACTAGGTCAAGACAATACACAATGCGCTACATTTATTAACCCAATAAACTTTAAGCAACACCAAATTATGCTGAACACACAGAATATCGCTGACTGCACAATGCATGCAATATGTCGCAACCCAGCCAACCCGGTAGTTGCTAAATATGCTATTCTGCATTGCAAGCAACTGCTGAGTACACAATAACCTAATTTTAATTGACACCACAAAACTGTAAAACTAAGCTATTATTTCCTATAAATATTGTTACTTTTCGTTAATAAATCAGTGTTCTTAGTACAGCCTACAAAGATACATTCATTATTCTCCGCAGTACACCTGGTTACAAGTGCCAGTTGCGACAACAATTAAGCAGGTCAGTTTGTACTGGATGCTAACA
>JARNME010000489.1:74466-166552 GCA_030179655.1 Scaptomyza flava | reverse complement strand
CCCAATAAAACTTTAAGCAACACCAAATTATGCTGAACACACAGAATATCGCTGACTGCACAATGCATGCAATATGTCGCAACCCAGCCAACCCGGTAGTTGCTAAATATGCTATTCTGCATTGCAAGCAACTGCTGAGTACACAATAACCTAATTTTAATTGACACCACAAAACTGTAAAACTAAGCTATTATTTCCTATAAATATTGTTACTTTTCGTTAATAAAATCAGTGTTCTTAGTACAGCCTACAAAGATACATTCATTATTCTCCGCAGTACACCTGGTTACAAGTGCCAGTTGCGACAACAATTAAGCAGTCAGTTTGTACTGGATGCTAACAATACATACACACCTTTTACAGGTACAATACTAATGGTTTGTGATCGCTCAAAATCTCAAATTTTCTACCATATAAAAATGTTCTAAAAGTTTTTGTTGCCCATACCACTGCTAGCAATTCTTTTTCTATGGTTGAGTAATTTATTTCGTGTTTATTTAAAGTTCCACTCGCGAAACATATTGGCTTATAATTTTGTGTTAGGACTGCTCCTAAAGCTACGTTACTGGCATCCGTTGTAAGACAAAATGGTTTGTTATAATCTGGATGTATTAAAATGGGGTCGGATGTAATAATTAATTTTAATTTTTCGAATGCTAAGATGCATGATTCCTCTTTAATATCTACTGTTGCTCCTTTTTTTAATTTAAGTGTCATAGGTTTGACGATATTTGCAAAGTTGGGAATGAATTTTCTATAAAATTCACATAATCCTAAAAATTGTTTTATTTCTTTTGGAGTCTTTGGTATGGGATAATTCATTACTGCATTTATTTTGTTTGGATTTGGTTTTATGCCTTCTGTTGTTACAACATGTCCTAAAAATTCAGTTTCCTTTTTTAGAAATTCACACTTGTCTAATTGCAATTTTAAGTTGGCTTCCCTTAGTTTTGTGAATACCTTATTTAGTGACAAAATGTGCTCTTCCAATGAAGTGGAGGAGATTATAATGTCATCTAAAAACACTAAACAATTTTTGTAGATTAGATCTTCCAAAAATTGTTCATACAACGTTGGAAAGTTGCTGGTGCATTTTTTTAGTCTTTATTTATTTATTTATTGTCAGCTAAGAGCAGCTGACATAAAAATGAAATCAAAATTAATTTAAACTAAAAAATAGTTAAAATAATTAAATTAAGTAAAATATAGAAAAATATATATATCTGAAAATATATTTAAAAGTTAACGTTTTGGGAAATTCAATAAAAAATTGAGTAGTCCAACATTTGTTGCGAGGATTGGGAAAAACCCAGAAAAACCCAATCAGACCAGCGTTAGATTAGTAATTAGTGGTTACGATTATATAAAGCAAAAAGGATCGATCTTTTTAGTACTGGAGTTGAGGCCTCCAAGGAGACAAGAGAAGACAAGAGACCAAATGGCATACGTGTGTATTCGTAATGCCTATGTTTAGTGGAAAATGCTGTTTTTGGTATTGACTTAGGGTCCATTTGTATTTGATGATAGCCTTTTGCTAGATCAAGAGCTGTGAAATATTGGCATTTGCCAAGTTTATCTAAAATTTCGTCCATAATTGGAATTGGGAATTTGTCGTCAATTGTGATTTCATTTAGAAATCTGTAGTCAATTACTACTCTATATTTTTGTTTACCTGAGGCATCCAATTTTTTTGGAATTACCATTACTGGTGAATTGTAAGGTGATTGAGATTTTCTTATTATCCCTTACTCTAACATTTCCTTGACTTGTTTGTCTATTCCCTCATGTTGTATTTGTGAATACTTATATGGTCTTTTATAAATTGAATCTTCATGTTTTGTTACTAACGAGTTTTTAACAGTACTGATAAAAGTCAAATTGTCGCCTTCGTGGTACTGAATATCTCGAAATTTATGTAATAACTTTGAAATACACATTTTTTCTTCATCGTTTAAGTGATCTAGTCGAAATTCATTTGATTCTATTAATTCTTCGTTTATTACGAAATTGAATTCTAAGTCTTCAGGTGAAGGTGGATCTAGGCACTCTGGTGCTGGTTCTTCCTCTACGTTTATGGTATATTTGGTATATATGTTACTGCTCCCTCTTCACAATCAATTTTTGCTTTGCAAGCTTCTAAATAATTTCTTGCGAGTAATAAATCATATCGATTTGAAAACTTATGTAAATAAAATTTCTGTTTGAATGGACATACTTTACACGAACCTATTGTAATGCAATCTGTTAGTCTTATATTACCATTGATTGTGTGAACATTTAGTTCTTCGTTTTTAATTGGAAAGGTTAAATAATTTTTATTCATTATATTAATAGTAGACCCTGTGTCTATTACACAGTTTAATAGATTGTCATACATAATCACAATTATGAATGGATTATTATTATTTATTCGTCCGAGGCAACTGCTTGAAAATTTTCGGTAGTGTCCATTTTTGACACTCTGCTGTTACTTTCTCTTTGTCTTTTCTGGGGTTAGTTTTGATAATTAAATGATTGTGCATTTGAAGTTCCATTGTTTGGATAATTCATTGGATATTGTTGCCTACCCTGATGTAGTTTTTGTTGAAATTCATTAAATGTTTGTTTGTTATTTTGTGGACTGCCTGCACGTGAGTTATTGTAATTATTGTTTGGATAGTTGTGATTAATTTGGTTAGTGGGACAAATAGGTGTACTTTGGTTAAAATTTGCTTGATATTTTTGAACTGAATTAGTTTTATTTGCATTTTGATATTTATTATTTTTTGTTGTATCAATCACACTATTTTCGTATAATCCCTCCCGTTGTGCTGCTACTTTAAGTAAGTGGCTTGTTGTTATATCATATCTGGCTAATATCATAAAAATTCTATCGGGAATTTTTCTTTTAATTACATCTTTTAATGTGTTATTCATTGCGTTTACATACACTTGCATATTTGCTTGGTTGTTTTCTAAAGTTAACTTATTTGTTATAACATATGATTTTCGTTCTAACTATGAACTTACGTATATTTCCGTTGAAGTGTGTGTTGTATAGCTGTCTGAGTAGTTCCTCGATCGGTGTTTGTGTTTTATGTTACTCCGTTAATGCCCTCTTTAGTTCTGTCCAGTTATTGGCGAATGATAATTGTGAAATTCGTTGTGCCTCCCCGACGACTTGTACTTCTATGGGTCCATAAATAATGCTTTGTTGGATTTGTAGTTGGATAAAGGTGTATTATATATTCAATCCTCCTGATGAATGCGCTTAATTCGTCATGATTTCCATTAAACTGTGGCACTTGCCTTATTTGCGACAAGGCCTGATTAACCTCTGCGTAACTTAATACGGCTGTCATTTTCAATTTTTGTTTGATTGTTTTTAAAGTCTTCAAATACTTTACTATTTTTGCGTGTATTGCTTTTTTATTATTTAATCACTATTAACTGTGTTAAGTTCACAATGTTCTTTTGCGGATCAGTGTGTTTTTCAAGTATTGGTTTTTAATTATTTGAACACTATTAAGTGTGTTAAGTCACGTCTGTTCTTTAGCGGATAAGAGTGTTGTTAAGTATTGCACTTTTTTCACTTATCCTACCGGCTGCGCCAATAATAAGTTTGCGTATTATATGTGACAAAAAATAAAAACACTGTTTTATTTTATATTATCACTAATAAGCACTTTATTAATTTATTGAAGTATTGACAATTATGTTTTACAAGAATACGAATAAGAGACGTCTCACTCGTTTTAAACTTAAAATCAAACTCGAATCTCAAAGTTCTTGCTTTGAGTTTATATACCATAAGTGGCTATCTTTTGTTTTGGCTTCTTTCTATGCTGAAGCCGAAAAATGTTTATATTGACAATTTCGCGCTTGTGGCGTGATTGGGATGATTTGTTTACAATTATTAATAATTGGGTTGGTGTGAATACAGATATTGTTTACAATAGTTTGAGATATGCATAAGTGGTTTTGTGTGGATACAGATATTGTTTACAATAGTTTGAGATATGCATAAGTGGTTTTGTGTGGATACAGATATTGTTTACAATAAGTTTGAGATATGCATAAGTGGTTTGGTGTGGATATGGATATCTTACTATGTATATATATATATTTTTTTTTTAATTAGAAACAATTTTTCATTTATTATTTTATTTAATTCTACTTTTCTTCAACTTGAAATTTTATTTTAAAATTTTTCCCATTAAACTTTTATTAGCACTTTTATTCAAAATCTTTCTCATTTTTAATTTTTTTTATACCTTTAACCCATAAAATGGGTAAATAAGGACATAATGGTTTTGTGCAAAAGTATGTAACAGGCAGAAGGAAGCATCTCCGACCCTATAAAGTATATATATTCTTGATCAGCATCAACAGCCGAGACGATATAGACATGTCCGTCTGTCTGTCCGTCTGTCCGTCTGTATGAACGCGTGGATCTCAGAGACTACAAGAGCTAGAGACTTCTGATTTTGTATTTAAGTTCTCCTATACCATGAGCAGAACAAGTTTGCTTCAAATTATCGATAACTATTCTGGTTTCCGATATACACATAATATCGATAACAATAAAATATCGAATTTGGAAAATCTAAAAATGAGGGTTGAAGTAATGGATAATGATAGATTTTTTCTGAAAATTTCGTCCAAATCGGTTGAGAAACACCGGAGATATTGAACTTAATCGATGGAAGCTAAGCCAGTATACCAAAGTCTTATAAGTTAACACGCGCAAGCTTGAGTTAGCTGACAACGCTGTTGCGCCGGATGCCGTCGCGACAAAGTTGCAGCCGAAATATGAAACTCGCACGCGCAAGCAGCCTGATCACCCGTTGAAGACGCCGACTCAGCATTCAGCCGGTATTCCAGCGAGCAGCGGCGGCTTCATGGTTCGGTGCAGTTTACCTTAAAGTTTAGTTTAAGAATTGTTCTCCAACAGCTCAAACGAACCAGTAAATAAAAACATACTAATAAAGATATTTCCTTTTAATAAATAAACATACTTATAAAAAGGTACTTCTTTTAATTGGCGCCCATATGGCAAAAACCAACGACTAGTTAAGAACTTTCGTATCATTTAAACGGTAAAATCCTCTAAAAAAAACAGGAGTCCCGATATTAACAAAACAGTGAAGTGAATGTTATAACAAAAACACACATATAGATTGAATGTTACAACTCAAACAAAAACACAAAATTCCAACAAACACAAAAACACACAAAGTAAGTGTTACAACAATAAAAAAAAATTAACAAACACACGCAAAAACAATAAAAAAGTGAGTGTTACAACAAAAAACAAAACGCAAAGAACCAACGAAAACACACAAAATAGAGTGAGTGTTACAACTCAAACAAAAACACAAAATTCCAACAAACACAAAAACACACAAAGTAAGTGTTACAACAATAAAAAAAAATCAACAAACACAAAGAGAAAAACAATAAAGTGAGTGTTACAACAATAAGAGAAAATCACAAGAACTAACACTGAACAATAAAGTGATCAACATTTAAAAAAAAAAAATTTAGCATTGTCATAGAAAAAACGCAAGAACTAACAGTGAACAATAAAGTGATCAACAAATTAACATTATCATAACAACAAATCGAAAAAAAAAAACAAACTGAGCGTTCTAAACATCAAAAACAAAAAACAGGGAGCAGCCGGCGAATATCAACAAACAACGAAAACGTCACAGCGCAGCGGCCACCACATCGTGCGATAAGAGGCATATTATATTTCAAAAATGTGAGTGAGATGTTCATTTTTCATTTTGCAATCCAAATAAACGAATAATAAAAATACAAAGCTGTCTCATATGAGTTTACAAAGTACTAAGCTTTAATAAAAACTGCCTGTTGCAATAAATATTGCGAGACCCTTATAACTGACACTAGAATAAATTCCGGAGTAGTCTGAAATTATTTATGCTGCGCCCAAGTCAAACAAAAACGGACGACACTAGTGGAGACGAACTTATATCTTCGTACTTAGAACAAAAAACAAAAAAAAATGAATTCGGAACAAATTGCACAGATGGAGGCAAAGGTTCAGGCAGCCCTTGACCAACAAACGCGCTTATTCGAAGATAAGATAGCCTCTCTTACACATCAGTTTCATCAGTTAAATAATTCTGCCCCACAAATAGAAGTTTTTAAAGAAATAGAACTCGATCCAGAGATAAAGTGCGACGAGTCACTAGAAATTATAAAGTCCATTCCCGAGTTAGACGGGAAACAAGAAAATTATCTTATATGGAGGCAAGCTGCTTCTACAGCTTACAAAGTGTTTTAGCCACACTATGGCAGCTCAAAACATTATCAGGCAGTAGCAATAATTCGAAACAAAGTAAGGGGACCAGCAGCTACCGTGCTGGCTTCATTCAACACAGTGTTGAACTTCAGCGCCATTATTGCTAGATTAGATTTCACGTACGCGGATAAAACACCGATGCATGTAATTCAACAACAGTTAAGCACGCTTCGGCAGGGCGACTTGCCATTGCTAACATATTTCGATGAGGTAGAGAAAAAGCTCACCTTGTTACAAAATAAAACGCTTATGACACACGAACCAGCTGCAGCAGCCGTATTAAACGAAAAATTTAGAAACGATGCACTTCACACTTTCGTGTCAGGGTTGAAAAAATCTCTGAGATGGGCCGTTTTTCCGGCACAACCCAGGGACCTCCCATCAGCTTTGGCTCTAGCTCAAGAAGCTGAGTCAAGCAATGAGAGAGGCATTTTTGCAGCAAATTTTGCAAAACACCTCGAGGAAAAACCCCAAAAGCCAAACTATCAAAAATCACAGAACTGGCGTCAGAACGCCCAACAAGAGAAGGAAAGCAATTTCCAAAACAAGAACCCGTACTTCCAGAAAAACCAGAAAGATCAAAACCAGCAAAAACCAATCAAAAGTCCCAAGGGCGGGCGCCTGAGACAATGGATGTGGATGCATCTTCGCGCTCTAGGCAACCCGCACAGGGCTACAGAAACAACCAAGGGTATGGTGACCAGTCCATGAGGACTCAGCAAAACGTAAATCACTTACCACAGGAAGAAGGTACCGGTGACTACGAGTCACTGTCAAAGCATGAGGCAGCTGAAATTGAAGAAGATTTGTCCGGGGCCGAAAGCTGCAATTTTTTAGCGGGAACTCCCTGCTTCCGTTCGTAAGGCGAATGGTCGCAGGGCAAACTATCAAACTTTTGATAGACACAGGGGCCTCAATGAATTATATAAAACCCCTTCCCGGACTGGCACATTGGATGCCAGTTGACAGCCCTTTTCATGTAAAATCAATCCACGGGCACACCAAGATTGAGCAGAAATGTCTCATCCATCTTTTCGACGTTAAGTCGTACTTTTTCATGCTGGAGTCACTTAATGACTTCGACGGCATAATCGGCCTTGATCTGTTAAAACAGGTCAACGCTCGGATAGATTTAACTAACAATGTCATAAAACATGACAATGGAAGTGAAAAAATCGAGTTCACTAAGTGCCAACAAGTGAACCACATTCGGATTAATGACACGGATGTTCCCCCCGCTGTCAGATCCACCTTCGATCGTATGATCAACAAAATGGTAAAGGCATTCGCGGACGTTAACGAGTCCCTTCCGTACAACATAAATACGGTTGCCACAATATCAACGGATGACGAACCAGTTTACTCTAAACTGTATCCGTATCCAAAAGGTGTGTCAGACTTTGTCAATGCAGAAGTTAAACAACTTCTAGCGAACGACATAATACGACCATCAAAGTCTCCATATAATAACCCAATATGGGTTGTCGACAAAAAAAGTATCGATGAAGCGGGACACAAGCACAAGCGTCTAGTTATTGACTTTAGGAAACTAAATCAAAAAACAACAGATGACAAATACCCTATACCATCAATCTCGACTATACTGTCGAACTTGGGTGAGGCTCAGTATTTTACTACGCTAGACCTCAAATCAGGGTTTCACAAAATCGAATTAGCTGAAAGAGACAGAAGAAAGACAGCGTTCTCTGTCAACAACGGGAAGCATGAGTTTTGCAGACTTCCCTTCGGGCTTAAAAAATGCCCCAAGCATTTTTCAACGAGCCATCGATGATGTGCTCCGTGAACAAATCGGAAAGATATGTTATGTCTACGTTGATGACGTAATAATCTTTTCCAAGTCCAAGGAAGACCACATCAGAGATATTGAATGGGTCTTGAAAAACCTTAGAGATGCAGGCATGCGAGTATCCCAAGAAAAATCAAAGTTTTTCAAAAAAAGCGTTGAATATTTGGGATTCGCAGTATGCAGAGGCGGAATTCAGTCCCCGCCCGATAAAGTGAAAGCGATTAAAGACTTTCCACAACCAAAAACTCTATTTGCTCTTAGGTCATTTTTGGGTCTAGCACGCTACTATAGCTGCTTTATAACAGGCTTTGCCAGCATCGCAAGGCCTTTAACAAATATTCTCAAGGGCGACAATGGCAAAGTAAGTGCCAATTATTCAAAAAAAGTAATAATTGAATTGTCACCAGAGCAAAGCGAGACCTTTGATAGGCTTAAGAACATACTAGCCTCAGAAGACGTAATGTTGTCCTATCCGAATTACGACCTCACAACTGATGCGTCTGGCCACGGACTGGGTGCGGTACTGTCTCAAGACGGTCGACCCATAACAATGATCTCGCGAACTCTGCGGGGTAACGAGGTAAATTTCGCCACAAATGAGCGTGAACTTCTCGCCATTTGTATGGCGTTAGAAATCTTAACATCCATACAGACTATCAGCCATTAACCCTTTCGGTATCGGACAAGAATCCGAATGCCAAAATAAAGCGTTGGAAAGCTCTTATTGATGAGCACAACGCAAACATAATTTATAAACCCGGAAAAGAGAATTTGGTGGCGGACGCGCTGTCTCGCCAAAATGTCAATGCGTTAGAGGATTCAGCAGATTCTGATGCTGCTACCATTCATAATGAAGAATCCGTCACATACACCATTGAATCCACAGACAAATTGTTGAATTGTGAATTGTTTTAGGAACCAGATTATTCTGGAAGACTGAACTATTCCCCAACAGATCTACTACCACTAACCTTCTTGAATTCACTTCGCTTGTTATCAAAGGGTTTCAGGAAAAAATGCAAACTGACGTTGTTTACACCGATTTTAGTAAGGCATTTGATTCTGTAAGTCATCCTCTGTTGCTTCATAAATTAAATATTATTGGATTTCCATCAAAACTATTATTGTGGCTTTCGGAGTACTTGTGTGGTCGAACACAAAAAGTAGTTTTTAAATCGTCGGTATCTAAACCTATTTTTGTTACCTCTGGTGTACCCCAGGGTAGTCACCTTGGACCTTTGCTTTTTAATTTGTTTATTAACGATCTTCCAGCAGTTATTACTAACTCTTTTGTGTATATGCTTGCTGATGATGTAAAGCTATGTTTCACCTATAATGACGCTTCCCTGTGTAATTTTCTACAGTCGGATTTGGGTGCGTTGTCAGTCTGGTGCCTTACTAACTTACTCAATTTAAATTGTTCTAAATGTAAAGTCATGTCTTTTTGTAGAAGTACCCCTCATACTGCTCACTATTTGCTTGATGGTTCACCACTTGACCGCGTGTTTGAAATCAAAGATTTAGGCATTATTCTTGATCCTTAATTAAAGTTTGACGCTCATATTTCGTTTATGGTCAATAAGGCCATTAATGTCCTTGGCTTCATCAAGCGGTGGTCGAAAGAGTTTAATGATCCGTACACCACTAAAACGCTTTATACATCCTTAGTACGTCCTATTCTGGAGTATGGATCTTGTGTGTGGTCCCCACAATACTCGATTCACCAGGACAGAATTGAATCTGTGCAGAAGAAATTTCTTCTATTTGCCCTTAGAAGTTTTAATTGGGTTGCTGGAGTGGACTTACCCCCGTATTCAAGTAGACTCCTTTTGTTAAATCTTCCCTCCCTGTTAAACCGTAGAACTATGCATGGAGTATTATTTATTACTAACCTACTTAATGGTGAAATCGACTCATCAGTTCTTTTGAGTCGAATTAAATTTAATGTCCCGTTTAGATCTTCACGTAACTTTTTACCCCTTAGCCTTGATCGTTGCTTCAGTAACTATTTAATTCATGAACCATTTCGTGCTATATGTTCTGACTATAACAAACTGTATTCTCTTGTCTCCTTGGAGGCCTCAACTCCAGTACTAAAAAGATCGATCCTTTTTGCTTTATCTAATCGTAACCACTAACTACTAATCTAACGCTGGTCTGATTGGGTTTTTCTGGGTTTTTCCCAATCCTCGCAACAAATTTTGGACTGCTCAATTTTTTATTGAATTTCCCAGAGCTTTAACTTTAACTTTTAATTATTTTTTCAGATTTATATTTTATTCTATATTTTACTTAATTTAATTATTTATAATTTAAATTAAATTTTGATTCGTTTTAATGTCAGCTGCTATTAGCTGACAATAAATAAATAAATAAATAAATAAATAAAAGACGTTTATTTTGTTTAAAACAAAAACTCGTCACATAATCAATTTTTCCGATCGCAACACATCACTGCAGACCATTAAAGAAACAGTAAACGCTGACGTAGCCAACGCAATCCACTGTGAGCTACCCATACTGGCCTTGATCTAGTACGGATTGGTCGAAGCATTCCCTTCTACCACTTTTAGATATTCCAATAATTATGTTACGGACATTACAAACCCAACCGAACAGAGGGAAATTGCTACAATTGAGCATAACCGCGCCCACAGAGTGGCGCAGGAAAATGCAAAGCAAATACTTAGGGACTATTTTTTTTTCCGAAAATTGGTCGCCCAACGTCAGAAACAGCGGCGAATTGCAGAGTTTGTACCATGATTAAACATGATCGGCACCCAAAAAAACAAGAGATAGGGAAAACCCCGATACCAACATATGCCGGAGAAATGTTGCATATAGATGTTTACTCCACCGATGGTAAATACTTTTTAACTTGCATCGACAAGTTTTCCAAATTCACAGTAGTACAGCCCATTGTAGATATAAAAGCCCCACTTCTACAACTTTTAAATTTGTTTCCAAAAACAGAAACCATCTACTGCGACAATGAAAAATCCCTGAACTCAGAAACCATTAAATCAATGCTTAGCTTTGGCGTTGAGATTTCTAACGCCCCACCCTTGCATAGCTCCTCATATGGGCAGGTTGAGCGGTTTCACGGTACCCTCGGAGACAAAGCACGTTTTTATAAGTTGGAAACGCAGGTGGAGGACACTGTTGAGAATATTCTCCTTGCAACCGTCAAGTACAACAGGTCAATCCACTCGGTAACAAATGAGAGGCCCATAGACGTAATTCACGCAACTTCCAAAAACAACACAGCGCAGATTAGGGAATAGATTGCAGATGCTCAAAGAAAGACACTTGACCTTATGAATAAAAATAGGGTCTACAAGTCGTATAAAGCAGGAGAAAAGGTCTGGATAAAAAATAATAGAAGGTTAGGAAACAAGCTTTCACCCTTATTTACAGAAGCAACAGTAGAGGCAGACCTAGGTACGACGGTTCTCATTAAAGGGAGGGTGGTCCATAAGGACAACCTAAAATAAGCATTCTGCTCTAAAAAATAAATTTTTTTTTTAAATAAAAAAAATTTAAACATTTTTAAGTAATTTTATTGCACAAATTTTTATATTCATTTTAGGTTAGGATACCTTTTTCAGTTTAACAATGGCAGCCATGACTCTGACTGAAGCGACACTGAGACTTAACGACTATTCATACTCGGACTACATACCTATAGTTGACGGAGACGTAACGATTTGGGACGAGTACAGCTTCATGGGACATACAACGAACTTGACATCATTCGAAACTTACATCGACGAGACATAAAAATTAATAGACAAGTTACCTAAGGACCACATGAGACAGGTACTGAGAACTGACATACAACACATAGCCACCCTTATAGCCTTCCTGACAGTTCACTACCGACAAGCACGCAGTATCAACATGATAGGTAGTGCCCTTAAGGCAATTGCAGGAACACCAGATTTTGACGACTGGGAACAAATAAAATTTAAACAAGGTCAGCTAGTAGAATCCGAAAATAGACAGATAGAGATCAATAACATATCCTAGGCGAGACTTAATGACGTTTCAAGAACACTCAATGAAATTTTAAAACCAGATGCAGAGGTCGAACATTTTTACGCAACAATTTTGGCAAAAAATAGAATGATTATCACAAATCTGGAGGACTTAATCCTCACGGTTACACTCGCAAAAATAAATCTAATCAGCCCTCTCATATTAGACAGGATTGATATAAAAGAATTGCTAAATGAACAACTCACGAATACTAGCATAACTGACCTTTTAGAGGTTTCACATATTAAAGCTTTCCAAAATTCTGAACTAATGTATTTTCTAATAAAATATCCTAAACCATTGTTAAATTGTAAGAAGATAGATATTTTCCCTGTTCAACATAATAATATAATATTAGATTTAGAAGAAGGAAATACGGTGGCCGATTGCGGAACAAAAACCTTCGCTGTGCGTGACTGCGCTGCCACTGTGAGCACTACTTTCTGTAGAAGACTACAGAACACCTCGTGTGCCCAACAACTGGTGTCTGGAACCGTCGCACAATGTGCCACACGCCCCGGGCACCTGGAAGCTGTAACAATAATCGGCGAGGGCATCGTGGTAATAAACAACGCAACCATGAATGTAGTGGACAGCAATGGAAACAGCCAGATAGTAGCGGGAACTTTCCTCGCCACGTACGACGAACACGTCTTCTTCAATGCTACCCGTTACGTGAACCATCGAGGCATCCTGAAGAAGAAGCCTGCCGTACCTACGTTAGCCGTGGTCAACGTCACTCTCTTCAGAGAACACCTGAGCCTCCCATTCCTGCACGACCTGAGCCTAAAGAATCTCCATCACATCGGGGATCTTAGATCAAAGGTATCATCTAGGTCATTTGGCTGCTTGGCACTCATCGCCCTATTCCTACTCCTCGTGGGCGCCTGGAGATTATACCAGCGCAGAGCAAACAAGAAGAAACCCGAGGACGTGTTTCCATCAAGTAGGGGAGGAGTTAACACGCGCAAGCTTGAGTTAGCTGACAACGCTGTTGCGCCGGATGCCGTCGCGACAAAGTTGCAGCCGAAATATGAAACTCGCACGCGCAAGCAGCCTGATCACCCGTTGAAGACGCCGACTCAGCATTCAGCCGGCATTCCAGTGAGCAGCGGCGGCTTCATGGTTCGATGCAGTTTGCCTTAGAGTTGAGTTTAAGAATTGTTCTCCAACAGCTCAAACGAGCCAGTAAATAAAAACATACTAATAAAGATATTTCCTTTTAATAAATAAACATACTTATAAAAAGGTACTTCTTTTAATTTATATAAATTAAATCTATTTATTGCAACTGGGTTCAAGGTATCTTCTAGTCGGGCTCTCGCGACTAGAGCCTTCTTACTTGTTTTTATTTATTTTTATTTTTTTTTTTTAAACCTTTTTTGAATTTTATTGAATTTTTATTATGTCTTCAGCAAAATTTTTTTCTATTATTTAATTATTATTAAATTTTTATTTAACGAAGAATTTATTATTTTATTTATTTACTTTTTTCAGCAAAATTTTATTGAACGTTTATTAAATATTTATTAAGTTTCGTCACTATATTTAATTATTGTTTCTTAACCGTGCTCGGCCCACTGTTCATTCTCCACTTTTCATTCATACTTGTCCCACTGTCCACTTTCCACTTTTCATTTGCACTCGTCCGACTGTGCGCTGTGGATCACCACGCCCGCAACCAATTTCGCTTTGGTTCTGCGGCGCGTGCTGTACTTCTCACTATTTGGCGCATATACCGACGACCCGCCTTGCACGTGCGCAATTCCCGTTCTTTTTATCAGCTCGTCCGTTTCTAATGACATTTTCGTTGCGCCGCGACAACTCGAATTGTGCGCTCGCCTGGCCAGATCCCGTTTTCTTAATCGGACTATTTGCTTCCACCGTCACTTTCGTTGCGCCGCAACAGCTCGAATTGTGCGCTCAGCTTAGCTCGATTCCGTTACAAAAACCAAAGCGTCGCGACACTTGCTTATTTTCGGCAGCGACAAATGACCATCTGCGTACGTTTTTTTTTTCACCGACACCGTTACCTTCTCGTCGTTTTATGTGCGCGATGTCACAACAGGACGCGAAACTTTGAACTTTTGGTAATATTTTCAGTGCTTTATTCCCGAATTATATTACCCTCTTTAGTCCCTGCTCGGGCGCCACTTGTAGGGTAGTTTTATTAGCCGAGGTACAGATCTCTGTCTGGCCAAGGCTCGCGTACAAGAAATAATTTATTTATTACTGAAACGCGTTAGCTATTTAGAGGCAAGTTTGCGTTGCCGATATACCCCGGAGTTTCGCAGCTGAAAAACAGGGATATCAGGGTTAATGTACATTCGTACGGTTTCCGCTGATTCTACTGATGTTGCTGGAAGGGGCTAACACCGCTGTTAGCGCGATGATGTACTGATTGAGTAATCGGGGAATAGCGAGAGGAGACTCCGTCCTATGCCCTCCGCTGATTTCTCAAATATCTAATCCCTGCGAAATCGAATCGTAGCGTGTCTAACACCACGCGCGCTAGTATATATATTCACGCGTTTATATATATATATGTGACGCGGCTTTTGTTTTGTCTCGCGTGGCAATGCATAACACGTGAGGAGGGTTTAGGTTATTTGAATTCACTTTATTCGACTCCGCTCGTACTTACTTATTCTACGTTCTACGCCTTACAAATTCCTGTCTATAGTTTGTGCACTTTCCTTCGCAGTGTCTTTACTTTAAAACCGTCCCCTTAGATCTCACGTCCACACTCTTGTTGCTCTACTGGGCAATTGATCCGCTGGTCTCGTGCTCGGCCTGAGCTTGCCTTCGTCTTTGCCTTCGTCGCTTGTGGATCGCGACATTTGAGACTGTGGGTCGTGAGAATGCGGCTGTTCGGCCCTTCTGCTTTCTTACGCTAGCTTTCCCTTGTTCTCTTATGCTAGCTTACCCTTTCTCTCTTGCTTATCTTCTTATCGTTGACTATGTTTCATATAAGTGTTATAATTGTAGCTTATGTTTATATGTAAGTGATACAGTCTCCTAGACTATGATTTATTATGAAGTAAATGTGTTCTTAGTCTAAGACTCTAAATGCTAAATGTATTAATAATTATAATAATATGAACGTGGGGGAGGCCTGCGGACAGCCTACCTCACATCATTTTTATACTCGATACCGAAGGTAAAGAGTATATTGGGTTTGTGCAATGTTTGTGCATGGTGTCTGTCCGTCTGTATGAACGCAACTTTTGTCCACACCCTTCAAGCTAGACACTTGAAACTTTCCAATTCTCTTTATCAATGGGATAGTAAAATAAAGTGTCAAGATTGGGGTTCTACGATAACTGGGGGGCTGGCAATCGATAAATTCGATAACTTAAAACCGATAAATCCCCATATTTCGCACATCCTTACGGCTAGAACTACCAAATTTAGTGAGAAGATAGTGACAAGCAACCCCCAAAAAATGGCATCAAAAATTTTGGAGTCAGCCCCAACCATTCCACCCCCAGCCCCCCGCATTTTTAAGTCAAAAAAGCCTATATCTCTTACAGTTTTTGAGCTAGATTCACCAAATCTGGTGCCATGAGAGGTGATGATAACCCCCCAAAAACTGCATCAAAAGTTTGGATTCCACGCCCACCAACACCGCTCTAGCCACCAAATTTGGTAGGAAGATACCAAGCAACGACCTCGAATAATCTGCATCAAAGTTTAGGATTTTCCCCACCTTTGACAAACTTTGAGCTAGAGTCACCAAATTTGGTATGAAGATAGCAATTGACATCCCACAAAGATCTGCATCAAAAATTTGGAGGCCACGCCCACCAATACCGCCCCCAGCCCCCCTCTCCACACCTTTGACAAACTTTGAGCTAGAGTCACCAAATTTGGTATGAAGATAGAAATTGACATTCCACATAGATCTGCAGCAAAAAGTTGGATGCCACGCCCACCCATACCGCCCCCCTTTCCCCCACATATCATAAACTTTGAGCTAGAGTCACCAAATTTGGTATGAAGGCAGCAATTGACATTTCACATAGATCTGCAGCAAAAATTTGGATGCCATGCCCACACATACCGACCCCAGCCCCTCTTTCCACACTTTTTACAAACTTCGAGCTAGATTCACCAAATTTGGTATGAAGATAGCAATTGACATTCCACAAAGATCTGCATCAAAAATTGTATGCCACGCCCACCCATACCGCCCCCAGTCCCCCTTTCCCCACTTTTTACAAACTTCGAGCTAGAGTCACCAAATTTGGAAGGAAGATAGCAACTGACATTTCACAAAGATCTGCAGCAAAAATTAGGATGCCACGCCCACCCATACCGCCCCAGCTCCCTTTTCTCCACCTTTTAAAAACTTTGAGCTACAGTCACCAAATTTGGAAGGAAGATAGCAGGTGGCATCCTCATGTGCATCGGACAATCTTTAAGGCAGCGTACACCCCTGCCCAGTCCATACCCATTTGCAATCAGGCCTCTTTTACTGGTTTTAATACTTGTATTGAGTATGCCGCAGTCGGTTTCGTCCGACTGCAACGTTTCCACTTGTTTTTTGTTGTTGTTATGAATGCCCTTACTGGCATAATATGAATAAACGTATAGAACAGACATTAAATTTTAGTATCTCATGTTTTGCTATACAATTACACAAAATTCATATAAAGTCTATACCACCCTTTCTTGTTGGGCATCAGCAAGCAGATTTTAGCAAAAGCCTAAATTGCCGAATTGCGAACTGAAAAGCGGCAACAATTAATTATGCCTTGCGCTTCGCACACTTTGCAGTCACAACAAAAAGCTAAACAACGATTTCCGACTTCGCTCCAGCTGACATTGAAGCGAGTGAAGTAGGTAAACAAGTGATAAGAAATACTGGCTTTTCGCTTCCATCATGCAGAATGTAAACTAACATAACATACCATCTCTGTTTTCCTGTCTTATGACGTTATTCGTATATGATGATTTTAAGCGCTGGATTAGGAATCAATAGATCTAAAAAATGTTAGTACACTTACAATTGACAACTGCTGACATTTTTTTAAAAAACTATGCACAGTTAACTTTTGTTTCGAAAAGGTGGACAACACTTTCTAAACATACAAACAAATACAAAGACAAGTGATAAAAATGAAACAAATGATGCAAAACTCACAGAACTAACTCCTACTATCAACTTGCATCGCCAATTTATTAATTGCTTGCGTTTACTTTACAAATTGTTAAGGTTTAGTTGAACACCAAATTTGTAGTTTAACAGCGCATCAGCTTGCATGTTGTAACCACCGACTTCAACTGTTAAGAACTTAACGGAGGTCTGTGAACTTAACATTTCTGTTGTGCAGCATAAAAGCTCAATGTTTTTGCAACAGTTTTGCACAAACAATTACCATAGTTAGCTATAGAACGTTCAAAAAATGACTTAATGCCAGTTTTTTGGCAAAATGCCCCATAGAGATTGATTTTGGAACAACATTTACAACTCCCCTCCGACACTTCATGAAAACATACAAATCTTCATACAGTTCGTCAAACGCATTGTCCACTTCATATTCTTCGTCTTCGCTTAATATATCTGTATAAAGAATATATTAATCATCGATATATTCCAATTATATAACAACTTATATTTACCTTCAATCAACGTTATTCGTTGAATCGTTTTTTCAATCAAATGTTCAATTATTTTAGATTTCTCACTTTTTTATTCATTTTACTCTATTCGTGTGTTTCTGTGTCTTCCATGAAATATCAGCTGTGTTGCAGATAACGATTAAAAGCCTGAACGCAGAAGCCCGTACAGCTTCCGTACAGTAAGGTTAGGTTAGGTTGGACCGGCTGACCCTCCCAAGGGGGAGGAATCTCAAAGTTCTTGCTTTGAGTTTATATACCATAAGTGGCTATCTTTTGTTTTGGCTTCTTTCTATGCTGAAGCCGAAAAATGTTTATATTGACAATTTCGCGCTTGTGGCGTGATTGGGATGATTTGTTTACAATTATTAATAATTGGGTTGGTGTGAATACAGATATTGTTTACAATAGTTTGAGATATGCATAAGTGGTTTTGTGTGGATACAGATATTGTTTACAATAAGTTTGAGATATGCATAAGTGGTTTGGTGTGGATATGGATATCTTACTATATATATATATATATATTTTTTTTTTTAAATTAGAAACAATTTTTCATTTATTATTTTATTTAATTCTACTTTTCTTCAACTTGAAATTTGATTTTAAAATTTTTCCCATTAAACTTTTATTAGCACTTTTATTGAAAATCTTTCTCATTATTAATTTTTTGTTTATTTATTTTTATTTTTTTTAAACCTTTGTTTAATTTTATTGAATTTTTATTATGTCTTCAGCAAATTTTTTTTCTATTATTTAATTATTATTAAATTTTTATTTAACGAAGAATTTATTATTTTATTTATTTACTTTTTTCAGCAAAATTTTATTGAACGTTTATTAAATATTTATTAAGTTTCGTCACTATATTTAATTATTGTTTCTTAACCGTGCTCGGCCCACTGTTCATTCTCCACTTTTCATTCATACTTGTCCCACTGTCCACTTTCCACTTTTCATTTGCACTCGTCCGACTGTGCGCTGTGGATCACCACGCCCGCAACCAATTTCGCTTTGGTTCTGCGGCGCGTGCTGTACTTCTCACTGTTTGGCGCATATACCGACGACCCGCCTTGCACGTGCGCAATTCCCGTTCTTTTTATCAGCTCGTCCGTTTCTAATGACATTTTCGTTGCGCCGCGACAACTCGAATTGTGCGCTCGCCTGGCCAGATCCCGTTTTCTTAATCGGACTATTTGCTTCCACCGTCACTTTCGTTGCGCCGCAACAGCTCGAATTGTGCGCTCAGCTTAGCTCGATTCCGTTACAAAAACCAAAGCGTCGCGACACTTGCTTATTTTCGGCAGCGACAAATGACCATCTGCGTACGTTTTTTTTTCACCGACACCGTTACCTTCTCGTCGTTTTATTTGCGCGATGTCACAACAGGACGCGAAACTTTGAACTTTTGGTAATATTTTCAGTGCTTTATTCCCGAATTATATTACCCTCTTTAGTCCCTGCTCGGGCGCCACTTGTAGGGTAGTTTTATTAGCCGAGGTACAGATCTCTGTATGGCCAAGGCTCGCGTACAAGAAATAATTTATTTATTACTGAAACGCGTTAGCTATTTAGAGGCAAGTTTGCGTTGCCGATACACCCCGGAGTTTCGCAGCTGAAAAACAGGGATATCAGGGTTGATGTACATTCGTACGATTTCCGCTGATTCTACTGATGTTGCTGGAATGGCTAACACCGCTGTTAACGCGATGATGTACTGATTGAGTAATCGGGGAACAGCGAGAGGAGACTCCGTCCTATGCTCTCCGCTGAATTCTCAAATATCTAATCCCTGCGAAATCGAATGGTAGCGTGTCAAACACCACGCGCGCGTGTATATATATTCACGCGTTTATATATATATACTAGTAAGTAGCCCGCTTACTTCACTGCGCGGATAGTTTATATTAATTTTAGCAAAAGAAGATAGATACAAAATAAATAAATTAGAAAATAATTCACAAAATATTAAAGCAAAGTATTTAATATTCTCTTTACCACGCCACCATTGAGGTAGAGAATCAGGCGCGTCATTTTTTATTGTGGTTTTTCCAGCAGGCCTTATCCACTTATTGAATTTAATTTGCAATTATTAACAACTTTTAAGAGCTTCTTTATAAACGACATTGGTTGTTTTTGTTGAAATATTGACCCCACAAGTATTCTCTAGTTACAAAGTACCAATCTGGCAACATGAGATTGTGTGTCCATCTGGCAACTCGCATTTGTTTATTCTTAAGTTTTCTTTTGTTCTGAAGTAAGTCTGTAACCGAGAGTCGCTAAGCACGCATCGGAGGTGTATCGGTAGATCATATTACAATAAACTACATATATATATATATATATATATATATCGCTGTTCTTATTATTTTCGCAACGCAATTGAAACTCGCGCATACTTCGCGGTAATTTCAATAGGTTATGGGCCCAGAGTGCCGAAAATAATAGAAAAGCGTGGACAATAGAAAAAGTACAATCGTGAAAAATGGCGGGTGCTTTTATTCGTATAGAGCCGCTGTGTGCGGAGAACTATGATACATGGAAACTGCAGATGCGAGCCGTATTAGTAAAAAACGAACTATGGCAGTACGTCGATGGGACGAAACCGTATCCAGCAGCGGTGGAAGATCAGGCTGTATGGAAAAAATTCGACGAAAAAGCGCGAGCAGACATATTGATATCAATTAGCCCATCAGAATTGGCTATAATTGACAAGTGTGGATCGGCGAAAGAATACTGGTTGAAATTGCAGGAGACATTTCAATCAAAGGGGCCAGTGCGAAAAGCGAGCCTGTTAAAACAAGTGGCATTGTCACGCATGAATGAAGGTGGCGACGCACGCCAACATGTGAACAATTTTTTCGACGCAGTTAAAAAATTAAAAGAGATAGGAGTTGCGATTGGCGATGATCTACTAGTGATCCTATTATTGTACAGTCTCCCTGATTCGTATGAAATGTTTCGTTGTGCGATGGAAGCCCGAGATGACTTGCCACGCCCGGATGTGCTTCGCGTTAAGATTCTAGAAGAATCGGAAGCGCGAAAAACAAAAGGTGATCGTGAAGAGTAAAATGCTATGTTCGCTAATCGTCGGAAAGACAATAACAAAGAGGAACGGAATGAAAAATTTCAAAAGGAAAAGAGAAAATGTTTTAGCTGCGGCAAAGCTGGGCATTTTGCGCGAAACTGTCGAAACAAGACAAAGAAGAACACGAAAAGTGATACAAGAGAGCAATGCGCAAGTACATCAGAGATGGCATTTTTCACAAGTGAGAAAAATAACTTATGGTGTCTAGATAGCGGCTGCACTGCACATATGGGTTCAAATGTGAACATGTTTGATAAAATGAAAGTGGTCGAAAAGACATTGCATTTAGCAAACGATAATATCACAAAGATAAATGGTATCGGTGAAATTAAAGTCGCAGTTAAAGACCAGCAGCGAAAAGCGGATTTAACGCTAAAAGATGTATTCTATGTGTCAGATCTACGACAAAGCTTAATGTCGATTTCCAAAATTACAGATAATGGTTTTGAAGTGCTATTCCGGAAGAATGAAGCAATTATTATGAAAAATAGTGCAATAATGCTACGTGCACAACGACATGGAAACTTATATTATTTGAACAGCGAAAAGCATCAAGTTAACAGTACAATGCACAGTGAACAAAATAATATTGATCTATGGCATTATCGGATGGGACACTTAAACGAAAACGATCTAAAAAGTATGGCTAAAAATGGCAAAGTCTATGGTATGGAAATAAATGAAAAGGAAAAACTATCGAAGTGCGAAATTTGCATAAGTGAAAAACAAACTGCAAATAGTTATAAAAGCGCACAAGAAAAGCGTACAACAGAGCGACTTGAAATAGTACACAGTGACTTGTGCGGCCCAATGAGAACGCAATCTTTTGGAGGCTGCAAATATTTTGTTACCTTTATAGATGATTATTCGCGGCATTGCGAAGTCAATTTTTTAAAACAGAAATCTGACGTGTTCGACGCTTTTAAGGTATACAAAACTGCAGCTGAAAATTACACGGGTACCAAGGTGAAAGCTCTTCAGTCGGACAACGGGACAGAGTATTGCAACAAAGCATTTGATGCCTACATGAATACTAATAGAATTGGAAGACGATTGACAACATCCCATACGCCACAACAAAATGGATTAGCAGAAAGGCATAACCGCACCCTGGTCGAGATAGCGCGGTGCATGATGAAGCAGTCTGGCGCACCACCATCGTTTTGGGCAGAGGCAATCAACACAGCGTGCTACACAAGAAAAAGGTGTAAAACACGTGGATTATCCGGTGAAGTTCCTCACACTTACTGGACAAAAAAGGTACCTACAGTGGTACACATGCGTATATTTGGTACGAAGGCATATGCGCTAGTTAAGGGCTCAAATAAAGGAAAATTTGAGTCGCGCTCGGAGGAATGTGTGCTGGTTGGCTATTCAACAACATCGAAAGCATATCGGTTGTATTTACCTGGAAAACTTAAGGTTATAGTAAACAAAGATGTAAAGTTTTTGAATATTCCAGGCGTCCGAAGCTTGAGAAGACAGGCCGACGTGGTAGACCGCGTAAGATATATCAGGCACCAACACAGGTGCGCGACGACAGCAGCAATGAGGAAAGCAGTGAAAGCGAACTGTTTGAAGAATGCGAAATGGCATATTTAGCTTCACCAGAGGATCCGACTACGTTAGAAGAAGCAGTAGAGAGCTTAGATGGCCCTTACTGGACAAAGCCGATAGAGGATGAGTTTTTAGCACAGATCCAAAACAATACATGAAAAATAGTGGAACGTCCCAAAGATCGAAAAGTTTTGGGAAGCAGGATGGTATTCCGTACAAAAGATGATGGCACAGTCTCAGGAAAAAAGAAAGCACGATTGGTTGCTAAAGGGTACGCACAGAGGCCCGGAGAAGATTTTCACGAAACTTACTCACCTGTAGCTAGATTCACATCAGTAAGGTTGTTGGTTGCTATGGCAACTGAACTTGATATGCAGATACACCAGATGGACGTCGTGACAGCGTATTTAAACGGCGAGCTCGAAGAGAGCGCATATATGAAAGTACCCGAGAGCTTCAACGATTTCATGAAAAAGTTGGAATCCAGTAAGCCAGTAGGAAGCAAGCAGAATTCTCATCATGGAGAATTCTTGAATGCAGCAGTGGAATGGCGTGAAGCACGTTCATCTTTGGAAAATCCTGTATGTCTGCTGAGGAAGGCGCTATACGGACTGCGCCAGTCTGGACTGCGTTGGTATAGCAAACTTACAACGAAGCTGCAAGAAATTGGACTGGGGGCTACAAAACAGGACCTATGTCTGTTTTTTAAGCGGCAAAAGGAGAAAATTCTTTTGGTCACTATTTATGTGGATGATTTGCTTTTGGCGACTAATCATCCGCAAGTTGCAGCAGACAAGAGAAGTTCTCGGAGCAGCGTTCGAGATAAAAGATCTTGGACCAGTAAAGAATTGTCTTGGCATCGAGTTTGAGCAAAATATGAATGAGCACCGCATATTTCTCTCACAGGAAAAGTACATAAAGGCTGTACTGAAACGATTTCTCGCAGTCAAAATAGCACGTTCTGAAAACCGTTCGAGTGATTTTTGAGAAATATTTGTAATATCCGGATATATATTTTCTGTATTTTGGGCCACAAAATTGAATACTTTAAGCACGCATTTATTTCATCTGCTCTTGTTCCTCTGGGGATCACTGGAAGAGTTTGTCGAAAATCACCAGCTAAGAGAACAGTTATGCCACCCATTAAGTATTCACTATCTCAAATGTCTTTCAAAGATCGATCTACAGCTTCAAAAGCACCTTTATGGCCCATAGTACACTCATCCCAAACAATAAGCTTGCAATCTTTGAACACAGCAGCAATATTAGATTTCTTTGAAATTGAGCAATGTGGTGTTTCTAAATGAATCAAATTAAGTGGAATCTTAAGTGTAGAATGCGCTGTGCGACCACCATTAAGTAAAGTGGCTGCGATACCGGAAGAAGCAACGGCCAATGCAATTTTTTTACTTTGCCGTACCTTTGCCAATAATAAATTTAAAAGATACGTTTTACCTGTTCCACCAGGTGCATCTAAAAAATAGATTTCTCCTTTTTCTGCTTCAACGCTATGTAGTATATTTTCGTATACTTGTTTTTGCCCAGCAGTAAGGAGTAGCTCATTATTAACAACAAAATTATCGCAATTTTCATAATTTGTTTCTCTATGATATTCAATATATGGCACAATTTCCTCGGATCTAATTGGTAGTGGAAGTCCATAATAAGTCAAGTTTTGACCACCAATAGACAGTACAATATCTTCAATGTAAATAAGACAACTATTTAATACATTATTCACAATACTTTCATCAATATTTCTGTCTTGTGAAAAATGAAAGGCTCTTAAAATATCTTCTGAGAAACTCTCTTTATATGTATTCCGAAGCTTAAGAGCATCTGAAATTTGACAAAATACTAACATTATTGCAAAAAGTTCTCGCAGTTTTGTAGGATTTTGACATATGACAGCTTCGGCTATAGTTAAATCCCAGTGCTTATCATCTTCTTGTAATCCTAGAGCTTTACACGCATATTGAAATTATGCGAATGCTATACCATTAACGGTTTTTAAATTTAAAAATGAAGTTGGGCACCTTACAAAATGTAATAAAAGTCTTAAATAAAAACATTCTGTATTATTGGGATGAGAAGTGTAAACTCTTCCCAAAGCTGAATCTCTTTTAACTCCAGAAAAATTTGGCACATCATGCCCTCGTTTTCTTCTTTGAAATTTTTTATTGTTCCATATTAAATACGATGGAACTTAACAATATAGGAGCGTTCTTGCAAACTCATCACGTGACCATAGCTCAAAGAAAGCTAGCAAAGTGGTTTTGGGTGTAGTGCTTAATCTGTCAAGTAATTGTTGCGGATTATTGGGGTTAAAATATATCCGTTGTCCATTTTCTAAATGAACAGCTAAGTGTGTTATAGCCGGAAAACGTTCATGTATGGGAAATGCAAGGATTCTCCATACCGCTTCTGAGCTTCTTATATAACGGCCACTTTCGTACATATTAATTTCATTACGTTGGTCTTCAAGAGTAAATGACGCTTGATCGCTGCCCGTGCTAACATATATAAAAACTAGTAAGTGGTCCGCTTACTTCGCTGCGCGGATAGTTTACATAAATTTTAGCAATAGAAGATAGATAAATAATAAATAAATTAGAAAATATTTTCTAAAATATTAAAGCAAAGTATTTAATATTCTCTTTACCACGCCACCATTGACGTAGAGAATCAGGCGCGTCAATTTTTATTGTGATTTCCCCAGTAGGTCTTATCCACTTAATTGAATTTAATTTGCAATTATCAACAACTTTTAAGAGCTTCTTTATAAACGACATTGGTTGTTTTTCCGTCAGTTTCTAATACCAATAAACTTTTTGGTGAACAGACTCTTGAGCAGGCTACATAAAATTGGCCATGAGAGAAATAATCGTATCTTAAGTCTAGTCCGGCTAATTTAAGAGTTTGTCCCTGTGATTTATTAATTGTTAAGGCAAAGCAAACTTTTAAAGGAATTTGCAGTCTTTTAAATTGATTTGGCAATTCAGAATCAGAAGGTAATAATGGAATTCTCGGTTTCCCGTTTCCCCTATACCATTGCCAGTAAAGACCATTGCTTTGACAACATTCTTATGAAGAACTTTAACTTGCAATCTTGAACCATTGCACAGTTTTGGCGGCTTCAAGTTGCGAATCAACATTACAGGTGAACCAATCTTTAAAGTTAATTTATGTTGAGGCAGGCCAGCCGGATTTAATGAATTAAGAAACTCGACGGGGTAATGAACTGCATCTTCGATTTCAGTTACAGAATCATTTCTTCATTTTGAAATGATTCTAATAAAAACTCGTTTATTTCCAATGCATTGTCATTTCTCGCAGTCAAAATAGCACGTTCTGAAAACCATTCGAGTGATTTTTGAGAGATATTTGTAATATCCGGAAATATTTTTAGAGTTAGCTCTTCAATACTTTTCACAACATGACACATAGTGGATGGTAAAGTTATTTTGCCATCATGGGTTGGAAATAATCCATTTCCTATTTGAAGAAGCATTTCTGCAAATTCACCAGCTATGCTACCACCTTTTAAGTGCACTCGCATATTTTTCGTTGATGCAATTTTCTGTATTTTGGGCCACAAAATTGAAGACTTTAAGCACGCATTTATTTCATCTGCTCTTGTTCCTCTGGGGATCACTGGAAGAGTTTGTCGAAAATCAACAGCTAAGAGAACAGTTATGCCACCCATTAAGTGTTCACTATCTCGGATGTCTTTCAAAGATCGATCTACAGCTTCAAAAGCACCTTTATGGCCCATAGTACACTAATCCCAAACAATAAGCTTGAAATCTTTGAGCAGAGCAGCAATATTAGATTGCTTTGAAATTGAGCAATGTGGTCTTTCTAAATGAATCAAATTAAATGGAATCTTAAGTGTAGAATGCGCTGTGCGACCACCATTAAGTAAAGTGGCTGCGATACCGGAAGAAGCAACGGCCAATGCAATTTTTTTACTTTGCCGTACCTTTGCCAATAATAAATTTAAAAGATACGTTTTACCTGTTCCACCAGGTGCATCTAAAAAATAGATTTCTCCTTTTTCTGCTTCAACGCTATGTAGTATATTTTCGTATACTTGTTTTTGCCCAGCAGTAAGGAGTAGCTCATTATTAACAACAAAATTATCGCAATTTTCATAATTTGTTTCTCTATGATATTCAATATATGGCACAATTTCCTCGGATCTAATTGGTAGTGGAAGTCCATAATAAGTCAAGTTTTGACCACCAATAGACAGTACAATATCTTCAATGTAAATAAGACAACTATTTAATACATTATTCACAATACTTTCATCAATATTTCTGTCTTGTGAAAAATGAAAGGCTCTTAAAATATCTTCTGAGAAACTTTCTTTATAGGTATACCAAAGTTTCAGAGCATCTGAAATTTGACAAAATACTTACATTATTGCAAAAAGTTCTCGCAGTTTTGTAAGATTTTGACATGTGACAGCTTCGGCTATAGTTGAATCCCAGTGCTTATCATCTTAAGCAATCCTAGAGCTTTACACGCCAATTAAAATGATGCGTATGCTTTACCATTAACGGTTTTTATACCCTTAACCCATAAAATGGGTAAATAAGGGTATAATTGTTTTGTGCAAAAGTGTGTAACAGGCAGAAGGAAGCATCTCCGACCCTATAAAGTATATATATTCTTGATCAGCATCAACAGCCGAGACGATATAGCCATGTCCGTCTGTCCGTCTGTCTGTCCGTCTGTATGAACGCGTGGATCTCAGAGACTACAAGAGCTAGAGACTTCTGATTCTGTATTTAAGTTCTCCTATACCATGAGCAGAACAAGTTTGCTTCAAATTATCGATAACTATTCTGGTTTCCGATATACACATAATATCGATAACAATAAAATATCGAATTTGGAAAATCTAAAAATGAGGGTTGAAGTAATGGGTAATGATAGATTTTTTCTGAAAATTTCGTCCAAATCGGTTGAGAAACATCGGAGATATTGAACTTAATCGATGGAAGCTAAGCCAGTATACCAAAGTCTTATATAAATTAAATATATTTATTGCAACTGGGTTCAGGGTATCTTCTAGTCGGGCTCTCACGACTAGAGCCTTCTTACTTGTTTAATTTAAAAATGAAGTTGGGCCACTTACAAAATGTAATATAAGTCTTAAATAAAAACATTCTGTATAATTGGGATGAATAGTGTAAACTCTTCCCAAAGCTGAATCTCTTTTAACTCCAGGAAAATTTGGCACATCATGCCCCCGTTTTCTTCTTTGAAATTTTTTATTGTTCCATATTAAATACGATGGAACTTCACAATAAAGAAGCGTTCTTGCAAACTTATCGCGTGTGCATAGCTCAAAGAAAGCTAGCAAAGTGGTTTTGAGTGTAGTGCTTAATCTGTCAAGTAATTGTTGCGGATTATTGGGGTTAAAATATATCCGTTGACCATTTTCTAAATGAACAGCTAAGTGTGTAATAGCCGGAAAACGTTCATGTATGGGAAATGCAAGGATTCTCCATACCGCTTCTGAGCTTCTTATACAACGGTCACTTTCGTACATATTAATTTCATTACGTTGGTCTTCAAGAGTAAATGATGCTTGATCACTGCCCTTGTTAAAATATTTACAAATGTATTTAATAGACTTTACAGAACTACAATACTCAACATTTATGTGAGCTTCAAATGTTCTCAATAGTACACAGTTATAAGGCACAACCCAACGATTATCTATGCAATTACCATTTATATTAATTGCATTACCACCATCTTCTATCGCTCTTTTACGATATAGAGGGTAACTATCTTTTCCAGTCACAGTTTCTTTAAGTAATTGTCGAGGAAACCTTTAGGTACATTTTCCATTTTGCATGCATGCCGATTTATTATTAAATGAACCGCAAGGACCATGAATCATATTTGATTTAACAATGTTAAATAACAAAGGATCCTCATCTGCGTTTGGTATTTCGGCACAGATAATTTTATCAATTTTATCTGGTCTTATTTTATTTTCCAACCAAAGAAGAATACGTGGTAAGCCCCGCTTTTGCCATTCCACAGAGTACATGAAACATTGCACGCTTCCAAACAAAGAACCTTTTGTCAATAGCTATAATATCGTGACGATCATACGTTTTTTGACACGGTATCAAAACACTTTTTATGTCATACCATTGTGGATTGCATGTGAATGTTATGAAAAGATCTGGTCGCCCATAATGGCGAACATATGTCTTAGCATCTTGAGTCTTTTCATGCATATATCGTGCAGAGCTTGTAAAAGAAGATGGTAAAATTACCATGTGACCAAGTTGAGCTGCGACAAAATCTTGTTGGCCTATTGCATCTTGTAGATGTATATAGCTATCTGCTATGAGTTTCGCTTGAATGTAGCGAATATAATTTAACCTTTCTGTTTCAATTTTAGCATAAATATCAACCAAAAACTGACTAAAAAGGGAACGACAATAAATTAAATGATTTAACTCAGATTGACGAATAATTATTTTATAGCTGTAAAAGCTTAACGCAGATATTTTTTTTTTTTGGTTCCTCCTTTTTTAATAATGGATTCCATTGTGGTATATCCACTGAATAGCCATCTTCGCCATAAGGAAATAACAAAGGGTACTGAAAGGCATCGTAAGATCGATGCACCTCACTTATACGATGTAATTTATTATTATGACTTTCAATAATAATATCGCGCTTTTCAAATTGCTGACCAACAATAACTAAAGCTATTTCGCTTGATAGAGGTGCATTGTAAAGCCCTTTGTGAGCACCAGCGGGTGTTCGATCAGCATGTATAATCAATTTATAATCTTTAGTACTTGTTGGTATATTATTAAGAGCCATTTTTAGATCTTTTAAAAAACGATTATTATGATGAAACATACATTGAAGATCCTTTACTACGCTACAATCAACATTTGAAATATTTTTGAAACATAGTTGAGCTTCCTTTTCATCATCACCAACAAAATAAATTTGAAAAAACTTCATTTCTTCATTTGGCAAAGGGCGGTCACTACCAATTAAGTGATACACTTGTCCTTGGACTTTAAAGGTTGACCAACTTTCATTACAATTTTTGTACTACCAAAAGAAATCTGAAAGTAGCTGCTTGGGATGTCAACCAATTATTCAGCTTTTAAGTGGATCAGGAAAACTTTGATTTTGGGAAAGCTAAACTTTTCCTGCCTTGCAACAGATACCCAAAGGCTAATTTTTCCATTTTAAAGCAATACAATGTTTGCATATAAAATTCATTCTACCAAGTTGAGTAACTTTATCTGACTTGTAAGCTATTCCAAAATCATATTTTAAGCCAGACATGGCTTTAACAGTCCATGAACGCAAACGCCTTTCTTGACGTGCATCAGGATTATAAAACCTGACGTCTTCTCACTGCAACTCTATGAGCTTCAAAATTATGCGCTTACCCCTAATAATATCACGATTTTTTTTCAAATGAATGTTTTAGTACCTTTTTTCTGCCTTGTTGGCGAACCGACTAAGTCTTTTAACGGGATTTTTAACATTTTCGGTTTTGCATTCACTTGACGTATCAGAATCTTGAGTTAATACTTCCTCTAAAGGAGCATAAATATCAAAATGTCCATTCATTAATGGACCGGTAAAACGCAACAGGATGCATGTTATTTCCAAATGCCAGTAATAAATTTCCATTCTGAAAAAGTTGGAAATTTACAGCAAAAATTTCTGCTGCAGCTTGAAGTATGACATAGCGCGATTATATTGTTTAGAAGAGCTATAAAAAGGCAGGCTCCATCACCAATTATAGCTGATTCGGCTAACTCTCTAATGTATGCGCGCGCTCTGCAAGTCAAACAAAGAGCGTAGTATCTCTACCTTCTTCGCACGCACTGAATCAATGCAAAACATATCTAAGAGGCTGCAGTTAAACGAATTGTACATTGCCTTAAGCTTTAATTTAGTGTGTGTGCGGAGGAGCTAGGGTTATTAAACTTTATGATTGGCATGCAAAGCGCGCACATAAAATAGAGAGCGAACGTAAATGAGCAACAACAAAGGCGCATGATCGGAGCGAGATTTCAAATTATCTGATTATCATAAGAGCAACACGCGCCCTTATGTGAACGCCCTTGCTTGTTCAAAATTTTATATCAATAATATATCAATAATGTTAGTGTGTTACGTTTTGTCTAAGTTATATAAGCAGCAAGTAGGCGAATCCACCCCAAGTTTTGTTATGTTGTTGTTGTTTTTTAAAATCAATGACACCGACAAAAAGTAGCAGTGCGGGCCCAACAACAACACTGACAACAACAACAAACGCTACTTGGGTCGTAAATCAATTGTCAAAGGCACACAAAATTGAAAAAAAAAAAAATGTGCACTGTGCGAAGTGATACATAAACATAAAATTATGAAAATTATTTTCAAGCGCATTGTTCTCTTAATTGTGAATGCACTTATTCATTAAGAAGCGGAAATCCGTTTCTTTTTTGCAAGTGCTGAACCTTTTTTTATGACTTTGCTTGTGCGACGCGAAGGCGTCACTGCGCATTTGTTTTGTTTTTGTATTCTCGCTCGCGATCAAACCCTCAGCTTGTGCGACAGTCAGGCGACAGTAGTGGAATGGGTATTTGTTGTAATTGTAATTTGTTTTTTAAAATGGGTAAAAAGTGCTCCAAATCGTATGGGAGGTACTTGAAGGAGTTGTCCAAATAAAAATTCCCTTCTTAGTGCTCACTTACTACCTGCATGGAAAAGTTGTGTGAAAATTTCAGCCTTCTAGCTCTTTTCGTTTAGGCTGTGGCTGATCCATTTTAACGCGGACAAACTCTTTTATATATATAGATGTATTTAAAAGTTTTTACAGAACTACAATACTCAACATTTATGTGAGCTTCAAATGTTCTCAATAGTACACAGTTATAAGGCACAACCCAACGATTTTCTATGCAATTACCATTTATATTAATTGCATTACCACCATCTTCTATCGCTCTTCTACGATATAGTAACTAACTATAGTAACTATCTTTTCCAGTCACAGTTTCTTTAAGTAATTGTCGAGGAAACCTTTTGGTACATTTTCCATTTTGCATGCATGGCGATTTATTATTAAATGCACCGCAAGGACCATGAATCATATTTGACTTAACAATGTTAAATAACAAAGGATCCTCATCTGCGTTGGTATTTCGGCACAGATAATTTGATCGATTTTATCTGGTCTTATTTTATTTTCTAACCAAAGTTGAATATAAATATTTGGTAAGTCCCGTTTTTGCCATTCCACAGAGTACATGAAACATTGCACGCTTCCAAACAAAGAACCTTTTGTCAATAGTGACATTAAAGCTTTAACTTTTAAATGAAAAACTCGAGCTATAATATCGTGACGATCATGCGGTTTTTGACCCGGTAATAAAACACTTTTTATGTCATACCATTGTGGATTGCATGTGAATGTTATGAAAAGATCTGGTCGCCCATAATTGCGAACATATGTCATAGTATCTTGAGTCTTTTCATGCATATATCGTGCAGAGCTTGTAAAAGAAGATGGTAAAAATACCATGTGACCAAGTTGAGCTGCGACAACATCTTGTTGGCCTATTGCATCTTGTAGATGTATATAGCTATCTGCTCTGAGTTTCGCTTGATTGTAGCGAATATAATTTAACCTTTCTGTTTCAATTTTAGCATAAATATCAACCAAAAACTGACTAAAGGGAACGACAATAAATTAAATGATTTATCTCGGATTGACGAATAATTATTTTATAGCTGTAAAAGCTTAATTGTGGTATATCCACTGAATAGCCATCTTCGCCATAAGGAAATAGCAATAGGTACTAAAAGGCATCGTATGATCGATGCACCTCACTAACACGATGTAATTTATTATTATGGCTTTCAATAATAATATCGCGCTTTTCAAATTGCTGACCAACAATAACTAAAGCTACTTCGTTTGATTGAGGTGCATTTTAAAGCCCTTTGTGGGCACCAGCGGGTGTTCGATCAGCATGTATAAACAATTTATAGTTTCAAGTACTTGTTGTTATTTTATTGAGAGCCATTTTTAGATCTTTAACATAACGATTATGCTGATGAAACATACATTGAAGATCCTTTACTACGCTTAAATCAACATTTGAAATATTTTTGCAACGTAGTTGAGCTTCCTTTTCATCATCACCAACAAAATAAATTTGAAGAAACTGCATTTTTATACCCTTAACCCATAAAATGGGTAAATAAGGGTATAATGGTTTTGTGCAAAAGTATGTAACAGGCAGAAGGAAGCATCTCCGACCCTATAAAGTATATATATTCTTGATCAGCATCAACAGCCGAGACGATATAGCCGTCTGTATGAACGCGTGGATCTCAGAGACTACAAGAGCTAGAGACATCTGATTTTGTATTTTATTTCTCCTATACCATGAGCAGAACAAGTTTGCTTCAAATTATCGATAACTATTCTGGTTTCTGATATACACATAATATCGATAACAATAAAATATCGAATTTGGAAAATCTAAAAATGAGGGTTGAAGTAATGGATAATGATAGATTTTTTCTGAAAATTTCGTCCAAATCGGTTGAGAAACACCGGAGATATTGAACTTACTCGATGGAAGCTAAGCCAGTATACCAAAGTCTTATATAAATTAAATATATTTATTGCAACTGGGTTCAGGGTATCTTCTAGTCGGGCTCTCCCGACTAGAGCCTTCTTACTTGTTTCATTTGGCAAAGGGCGGACACTACCAATTAAGTGATACACTTGTCCTTGGACTTTAAAGGTTGACCAACTTTCATTACAATTTTTGTACTACCAAAAGAAATCTGAAAGTAGCTGCTTGGGATGTCAACCAATTATTCAGCTTTTAAGTGGATCAGGAAAACTTTGATTTTGGGAAAGCTTAACTTTTCCTGCCTTGCAACAGATACCCAAATGCTGATTTTTCCATTTTAAAGCATTACAATGTTTGCATATCCAATTCATACTACCAAGTTGAGTAATTTTATCTGACTTGTAAGCTATTTCAAAATCATAGTTTAAGCCAGGCATGGCTTTAACACTCCATGCACGCAAACGCCTTTCTTGACGTGCATCAGGATTATTAGCCTGATGTCTTCTCACTACAACTCTAATAAAATCAGGATTATTAACACGATATCTTTTTGATGCTTCTATGCGCCTACCCCTATTGATATCAGGATTTTTCCAAATGAATGTTTTAGTACTTTTTTTCTGTTTTGCCGGTGAATCGACTACGTCTTTTAACAGGATTTTTAACATTTTCAGTTATACTGTATAACTTATGCATTTACTTGACGTATCAGTATCTTGAATTAATACTTTCTCTAAAGGAATATAAGCATCAAAATGTCCATTCATTAATGGACCGGTAAAACGCAATCTTTTTACACGATGCATATTATTTTCGAATGCTTGTAATAAATTTCCATTCTGAAAAACTTGAAAATTTACAGCATAAATTTCTGCTGCTGCTTGAAGCTCATATGCAGTACCATATGTATATGAGTATGACATAGCGCGATCATATTGTTTAGAAGAGCTATAACACTCTCCATTTAAGTTTATGCTGAAGCAAGCAAAAAAATACGTATTTTAAATGAACTTATATTTATACGTATTTTAAAGGAATGTATGTATATATAATACGAAAATCAGAATATTGAAAAACTCACTGATTCATAAAGTAACTTTCGATGTTATTATTATCCTTAATATAAACAATATTAAAAAATTCACTGAAACGAAAAGTTACTTTCTTTGTTCACATCAAATATGAACTAAAATGCATAACTAATTCCATTACCATATTATGTAAAAACATAATGTGGGAAAGAGCATTACAGTTATTTCTCTAAGCAGCAGATCCCCAGCTCATACATACAACGCTTGCACTTAAGAGCTAGGTATGGGTGGTGCAAATTAGGCAATGCAATTCCTTAAAAAGCAGCCTCTTAGATATGGTTAGCTTAGCATAGTGAATGCGGAGGAGATAGGGATATTAAGATTTATGTTTGAAAATAAAATAGAGAGTGAACGTAAATGCGCAACAACAAAGGAGCATGATCGGAGCGAGATTTTTAATTATCTGATTATCATAAGAGCAACACGCGCGCTTATGTGAACGCCCTTTGCTTATTCGAAATTGTATATCTTCTATATATATAAAAGAGTTTGTCCCAGTTAAAATGGATCAGCCACAGCCTAAACGAAAAGAGCTAGAAGGCTGAAATTTTCACACAACTTTTCCATGCAGGTAGTATGTGAGCACTAAGAAGGGAATTTTTATTTGGACAACTCCTTCAAGTACCTCCCATACGATTTGGAGCACTTTTTACCCATTTTAAAAAACAAATTACAATTACAACAAGTGGAAACTTTGCAGTCCGACGCAACCGACTGCGGTATACTCGATACCAGTATTAAAAATTTTGATGCCCATCCATGTGGGATGTCAATTGCTATCTTCATACCAAATGTGGTGACTCTAGCTCGAAGTTTGTATAAAGTGGGGAAAGGGGGGCTGGGGGCGGTATGGGTGGAATTGCATCCAAATTTTTGATGCAGATATTTGTGGAATGTCAATTGCTCTCTTCATAACAAATTTGGTGACTCTAGCTCAAAGTTTGTATAAAGTGGGGAAAGGGGGGCTGGGGCGGTATGGTTGGGCGTGGCATCCAAATTTTTGCTGCAGATCCTTGTGGAATGTCAAATGCTACTTTCATACCAAATTTGGTGGCTCAAAGTTTGTATAAGGTGGGGAGAGGGGGGCTATGGGGCTGCGGCGGTATGGGTGGGCGTGGCATTCAAATTTTTGCTGCCGATCCATGTGGGATGTCAATTGCTATCTTCATACCAAATTTGGTAACTCCAGCTCGAAGATTGTAAAAAGTGGAAGAGGGGGGCTGGGGGCGGTATGGGTGGAATTGCATCCAAATTTTTGATGCAAATCTTTGTGGAATGTCAATTGCTATCTTCATAACAAATTTGGTGACTCTAGCTCAAAGTTTGTAAAAGTGGGGAAAGGGGGGCTGGGGAGGGTATGGTTGGGCGTGGCATTCAAATTTTTGCTGCAGATCCTTGTGGAATGTCAAATGCTACCTTCATACCAAATTTGGTGACTCTAGCTCAAAGTTTGTATAAGGTGCGGAGAGGGGGCTATGGGGCTGGGGGCGGTATGGTTGGGCGTGGCATCCAAATTTTTGCTGCAGATCCTTGTGGAATGTCAAATGCTACCTTCATACAAAATTTGGTGACTCTAGCTCGAAGCATGTAAAAGGTGGTGAAAGGGGGGCTATGGGGCTTGGGGCGGTATGGGTGGGCGTGGCATTCAAATTTTTGCTGCCGATCCATGTGGGATGTCAATTGCTATCTTCATACCAAATTTGGTGACTCTAGCTCAAAGTTTGTATAAAGTGGGGAAAGGGGGGCTGGGGGCGGTATGATTGGGCGTGGCATCCAAATTTTTGCTGCAATTCCTTGTGGAATGTCAAATGCTACCTTCATACCAAATTTGGTGACTCTAGCTCAAAGTTTGTATAAGGTGGGGAAAGGGGGGCGGAATGGATGGGCTAGGCTCCAAAACTTTGATGCAGATTGTTGGGGGTCGTTGGCAGCTATCTTCCCACCAAGTTTGGTGGCTCTAGCTCCACTACTCTGGAATATACACGCATTCCCGTTTTTGACGAAGCGTTGGGGCAGATGGGGGTGGCTAGGGCGGTATTGGTGGGCGTGGCATCCAAACTTTGGATGCAGTTTTTGGGGGGTCATCATCACCTATCTTGGCACCAAATTTGGTGGCTATAGCTCAAAAACTGTGGGAGATATAGGCTTTTTTGACTTTAAAATGCGGGGGGGCTGGGGGCGGAATGGGTGGGCGTGGCTCCAAAACTTTGATGCAATTCTTTTGGGGTTGCTGCCAGCTATCTTCCTACCAAATTTGGTGGCTCTAGCTCCACTACTCTGGAAGATACACGCATTCCCGTTTTTGACGAAGCGTTGGGGCAGATGGGGGTGGCTAGTGCGGTATTGGTGAGGCGTGGCATCCAAACTTTGGATGCAGTTTTTGGGGGGTCATCATCACCTATCTTGGCACCAAATTTGGTGGCTATAGCTCAAAAACTGTGGGAGATATAGGCTTTTGTGACTTTAAAATGCGGGGGGGCTGGGGGCGGAATGGGTAGGCGGGGCTCCAAAATTTTTGATGCAGTTTTTTGGGGGTTGCTAGTAGCTATCTTCTCACCAAATTTGGTAGTTCTAGATTTCAGGATGTGCGAAATATGTGGATTTATCGGTTTTGAGTTATCGAATTTATCGATTTGCGAGCCCCCCAGTTATCGTAGAACCCCCATCTTGACACTTTAATTTACTATCCCATAGATAAAGAGAATTGGAAAGTTTCAAGTCTCTAGCTTGAAGGGTGTGGAAAAAAGTTGCGTTCATATAGACGGACAGACACCATGACGGACATTGCACAAACCCAATATACTCTTTACCTTCGGTATCGAGTATAACAAATACCCATTCCACTACTGTCGCCTGACTATCGCACTAGCTGAGGGTTTGATCGCGAGCGAGAATACAAAAACAAAACAAATGCGCAGTGACGCCTTCGCGTCGCACAAGCAAAGTCATAAAAAAAGGTTCAGCACTTGCAAAAAAGAAACGGATTTCCGCTTCTTCTTCAATATATATAAAAGAGTTCGTCCGCGTTAAAATTGATCAGCCACAGCCTAAACGAAAAGATCTAGAAGCCTGAAATTTTCACACAATTTTCCATGCAGGTAGGAGGTGAGCACTAAGAAGGGAATTTTTTTTTTGACAACTCCTTCAAGTACCTCCCATACGATTTGGATCACTTCTTACCCATTTTAAAAAACAAATTACAATTACAACAAGTACCCATTCCACTACTGTCGCCTGACTGTCGCACAAGCTGAGTATAGTATAGAGCTGAATAAGTGCATTCACAATTAAGAGAACAATGCGCTTGAAAATAATTTTCATAATTTTATGTTTATGTATCACTTCGCACAGTGCACATTTTTTATACCCTTAACCCATAAAATGGGTAAATAAGGGTATAATGGTTTTGTGCAAAAGTATGTAACAGGCAGAAGGAAGCATCTCCGACCCTATAAAGTATATATATTTTTGATCAGCATCAACAGCCGAGACGATATAGCCATGTCCGTCTGTCCGTCTGTCTGTCCGTCTGTATGAACGCGTGGATCTCAGAGACTATAAGAGCTAGAGACATCTGATTTTGTATTTAAGTTCTCCTATACCATGAGCAGAACAAGTTTGCTTCAAATTATCGATAACTATTCTGGTTTCTGATATACACATAATATCGATAACAATAAAATATCGAATTTGGAAAATCTAAAAATGAGGGTTGAAGTAATGGATAATGATAGATTTTTTCTGAAAATTTCGTCCAAATCGGTTGAGAAACACCGGAGATATTGAACTTAATCGATGGAAGCTAAGCCAGTATACCAAAGTCTTATATAAATTAAATATATTTATTGTAACTGGGTTCAGGGTATCTTCTAGTCGGGCTCTCCCGACTAGAGCCTTCTTACTTGTTTCATTTGGCAAAGGGCGGACACTACCAATTAAGTGATACACTTGTCCTTGGACTTTAAAGGTTGACCAACTTTCATTACAATTTTTGTACTACCAAAAGAAATCTGAAAGTAGCTGCTTGGGACGTCAACCAATTATTCAGCTTTTAAGTGGATCAGGAAAACTTTGATTTTGGGAAAGCTAAACTTTTCCTGCCTTGCAACAGATACCCAAAGGCTAATTTTTCCATTTTAAAGCAATACAATGTTTGCATATAAAATTCATACTACCAAGTTGAGTAACTTTATCTGACTTGTAAGCTATTCCAAAATCATATTTTAAGCCAGACATGGCTTTAACAGTCCATGAACGCAAACGCCTTTCTTGACGTGCATCAGGATTATAAAACCTGACGTCTTCTCACTGCACGATTTTTTTTCAAATGAATGTTTTAGTACCTTTTTTCTGCCTTGTTGGCGAACCGACTAAGTCTTTTAACGGGATTTTTAACATTTTCGGTTTTGCATTCACTTGACGTATCAGAATCTTGAGTTAATACTTCCTCTAAAGGAGCATAAATATCAAAATGTCCATTCATTAATGGACCGGTAAAACGCAACAGGATGCATGTTATTTCCAAATGCCAGTAATAAATTTCCATTCTGAAAAAGTTGGAAATTTACAGCAAAAATTTCTGCAGCTTGAAGTATGACATAGCGCGATTATATTGTTTAGAAGAGCTATAAAAAGGCAGGCTCCATCACCAATTATAGCTGATTCGGCTAACTCTCTAATGTATGCGCGCGCTCTGCAAGTCAAACAAAGAGCGTAGTATCTCTACCTTCTTCGCACGCACTGAATCAATGCAAAACATATCTAAGAGGCTGCAGTTAAACGAATTGTACATTGCCTTAAGCTTTAATTTAGTGTGTGTGCGGAGGAGCTAGGGTTATTAAACTTTATGATTGGCATGCAAAGCGCGCACATAAAATAGAGAGCGAACGTAAATGAGCAACAACAAAGGCGCATGATCGGAGCGAGATTTCAAATTATCTGATTATCATAAGAGCAACACGCGCCCTTATGTGAACGCCCTTTGCTTGTTCAAAATTTTATATCAATAATATATCAATAAATGTTAGTGTGTTACGTTTTGTCTAAGTTATATAAGCAGCAAGTAGGCGAATCCACCCCCATAACATATTCTGGTGTGGGAAATTTTTATAGACGCACCAAGTTTTGTTATGTTGTTGTTGTTTTTTAAAATCAATGACACCGACAAAAAGTAGCAGTGCGGGCCCAACAACAACACTGACAACAACAACAAACGCTACTTGGGTCGTAAATCAATTGTCAAAGGCACACAAATTTGAAAAAAAAATGTGCACTGTGCGAAGTGATACATGTACATAAAATTATGAAAATAATTTTCAAGCGCATTGTTCACTTAATTGTGTATGCACTTATTCATTAAGAAGCAGAAATCCGTTTCGTTTTTGCAAGTGCTGAACCTTTTTTATGACTTTGCTTGTGCGACGCGAAGGCGTCACTGCGCATTTGTATTGTTTTTGTATTCTCGCTCGCGATCAAACCCTCAGCTTGTGCGACAATCAGGCGACAGTAGTGGAATGGGTACTTGTTGTAATTGTAATATGTTTTTTTAAAATGGGTAAAAAGTGCTCCAAATCGTATGGGAGGTACTTGAAAGAGTTGTCCAAATAAAAATGCATGGAAAATTGTGTGAAAATTTCAGGCTTCTAGATCTTTTCGTTTAGGCTGTTGCTCTTCCATTATCATCAGGACGAACTCTTTTATATATATAGAGATGTTACGCGGCTATTGTTTTGTCTGGCTGTGAGGAGGGTTCAGGTTATTTGAATTCACTTTATTCGACTCCGCTCGTACTTACTTATTCTACGTTCTACGCCTTACAAATTCCTGTCTATAGTTTGTGCACTTTCCTTCGCAGTGTCTTTACTTTAAAACCGCCCCCTTAGATCTCACGTCCGCACTCTTGTTGCTCTACCGGGCAATTGATCCGCTGGTCTCGTGCTCGGCCTGAGCTTGCCTTCGTCGCTTGTGGATCGCGACATTTGAGACTGTGGGTCGTGAGAATGCGGCTGTTCGGCCCTTCTGCTCTCTTACGCTAGCTTTCCCTTGTTGTCTTATGCTAGCTTACCCTTTCTCTCTTGCTTATCTTCTTATCGTTGACTATGTTTCATATAAGTGTTAAAATTGTAGCTTATGTTTATATGTAAGTGATAAAGTCTCCTAGACTATGATTTATTATGAAGTAAATGTAAATGTAAATGTAAATGTAGTCTAAGACTCTAAATGCTAAATGTATTAATAATTATAATAATATGAACGTGGGGGAGGCCTGCGGACAGCCTACCTCACATCATTTTTATACTCGATACCGAAGGTAAAGAGTATATTGGGTTTGTGCAATGTCCGTCATGGTGTCTGTCCGTCTGTCCGTCTGTATGAACGCAACTTTTTTCCACGCCCTTCAAGCTAGAGACTTGAAACTTTCCAATTCTCTTTATCTATGGGATAGTAAATTAAAGTGTCAAGATTGGGGTTCTACGATAACTGGGGGCTGGCAATCGATAAATTCGATAACTCAAAACCGATAAATCCCCATATTTCGCACATCCTTACAGCTAGAGCTACCAAATTTGGTGAGAAGATAGTGACAAGCAACCCCCAAAAAATGGCATCAAAAACTTTGGAGTCAACCCCAACCATTCCGCCCCCAGCCCCCCGCATTTTTAAGTCAAACAAGTAAGAAGGCTCTAGTCGGGAGAGCCCGACTAGAAGATACCCTGAACCCAGTTGCAATAAATATATTTAATTTATATAAGACTTTGGTATACTGGCTTAGCTTCCATCGATTAAGTTCAATATCTCCGGTGTTTCAGAAAAGTTCTATCATTATCCATTACTTCAACCCTCATTTTTAGATTTTCCAAATTCGATATTTTATTGTTATCGATATTATGTGTATATCGGAAACCAGAATAGTTATCGATAATTTGAAGCAAACTTGTTCTGCTCATGGTATAGGAGAACTTAAATACAAAATCAGAAGTCTCTAGCTCTTGTAGTCTCTGAGATCCACGCGTTCATACAGACGGACAGACAGACGGACAGACGGACAGACAGACGGACAGACGGACATGGCTATATCGTCTCGGCTGTTGATGCTGATCAAGAATATATACACTTTATAGGGTCGGAGATGCTTCCTTCTGCCTGTAACATACTTTTGCACAAAACCATTATACCCTTATTTACCCATTTTATGGGTTAAGGGTATAAAAAGCCTATATCTCTTACAGTTTTTGAGCTAGAGTCACCAAATTTGGTGCCAAGATAGGTGATGATGACCCCCCAAAAACTGCATCAAAAGTTAGGATGCCACGCCCACCAACACCGCCCTAGCCACCCCCATCTGCCCCAACGCTTCATCAAAAACGGGAATGCGTGTATCTTCCGGAGTAGTGGAGCTAGAGCCACCAAATTTGGTAGGAAGATACCAGGCAGCGACCCCCAACAATCTGCATCAAAGTTTTGGATTTTCCCCACCTTTGACAAACTTTGAGCTAGAGTCACCAAATTTGGTATGAAGATAGCAATTGACATCCCACAAAGATCTGCATCAAAAATTTGACTGCCACGCCCACCCATTCCGCCCCAGCCCCCCTTTCCCACTTTTACAAGCTTCGAGCTATAGTCACCCAATATGGTATGAAGATAGTAATTGACATCCCACAAAGATCTGCATCAAAAATTTGGCTGCCACGCCCACCAATACTGCCCCCAGCCCCCCTCTCCACACCTTTGACAAACTTTGATATTGAGTCACCAAATTTGGTATGAAGATAGCAATTGACATTCCGTATAGATCTGCATCAAAAATTGTACGCCACGCCCACCCATACCGCCCCCAGTCCCCCTTTCACCACTTTTTACAAACTTCGAGCTAGAGTCACCAAATTTGGAAGGAAGATAGTAATTGACATTCCACAAAGATCTGCATCAAAAATTTGGTTGCCACGCCAACCCATACCGCCCCCCTTTCCCCCACATATCATTAACTTTGAGCTAGAGTCACCAAATTTGGTATGAAGGCAGCAATTGACATTTCACATAGATCTGCAGCAAAAATTTGGATGCCATGCCCACACATACCGACCCCAGCCCCTCTTTCCCCACTTTTTACAAACTTCTAGCTAGAGTCACCAAATTTGGTATGAAGATAGCAATTGACATTCCACAAAGATCTGCATCAAAAATTGTATGCCACGCCCACCCATACCGCCCCCAGTCCCCCTTTCCCCACTTTTTACAAACTTCGAGCTAGAGTCACCAAATTTGGAAGGAAGATAGCAACTGACATTTCACAAAGATCTGCAGCAAAAATTTGGATGCCACGCCCACCCATACCGCCCCAGCTCCCTTTTCCCCACCTTTTAAAAACTTTGAGCTACAGTCACCATCTTTAAGGCAGCGTACACCCCTGCCCAGTCCGTACCCATTTGCAATCAGGCCTCTTTTTACTGGTTTTAATACTTGTATCGAGTATGCCGCAGTCGGTTTCGTCCGACTGCAACGTTTCCACTTGTTTTTTGTTGTTGTTATGAATGCCCTTACTTACTGGCATAATATAAATAAACGTATAGAACAGACATTATATTTAAGTATCTCATGTTTTGCTATACAATTACACAAAGTTCATATAAAGTCTATATCACCCTTTCTTGTTGGGCAGCAGCAAGCAGATTTAAGCAAAAGCCTAAATTGCCGATTTCAAAATTTGTGAAAACAACAAGCGAACTGAAAAGCGGCAACAATTAATTATGCCTTGCGCTTCGCACACTTTGCAGTCACAACAAAAAGCTAAACAACGATGGCCGACTTCGCTCCAGCTGACATTGAAGCGAGTGAAGTAGGTAAACAAGTGATAAGAAATACTGGCTTTTCGCTTCCATCATGCAGAATGTAAACTAACATAACATACCATCTCTGTTTTCCCGTCTTATGACATTATTCGTCTATGATGATTTTAAGCGCTGGATTAGGAATCAATAGATCTAAAAAATGTTAGTACACTTACAATTGACAACTGCTGACATTTTTTTAAAAAACTATGCACAGTTAACTTTTGTTTCGAAAAGGTGGACAACACTTTCTAAACATACAAACAAATACAAAGACAAGTGATAAACATGAAAAAAATGATGCAAAACTCACAGAACTAACTCCTACTATCAACTTGCATCGCCAATTTATTAATTGCTTTCGTTTACTTTACAAATTGTACACCAAATTTGTAGTTTAACAGCGCATCAGCTTGCATGTTGTAACAACCGACTTCAACTGTTAAGAACTTAACGGAGGTCTGTGAACTTAACATTTCTGTTGTGCAGCATAAAAGCTCAATGTTTTTGCAACAGTTTTGCACAAACAATTACCATAGTTAGCTATAGAACGTTCAAAAAATGACTTAATGCCAGTTTTTTGGCAAAATGCCCCATAGAGATTGATTTTGGAACAACATTTACAACTCCCCTCCGACACTTCATGAAAACGTACAAATCTTCATACAGTTCGTCAAACGCATTGTCCACTTCATCTTCTTCGTCTTCGCTTAATATATCTGTATAAAGAATATATTAATCATCGATATATTCCAATTATATAACAACTTATATTTACCTTCAATCAACGTTATTCGTTGAATCGTTTTTTCAATCAAATGTTCAATTATTTTAGATTTCTCACTTTTTTATTCATTTTACTCTATTCGTGTGTTTCTGTGTCTTCCATGATATATCAGCTGTGTTGCAGATATTTTAACGATTAAAAGCCTGAACGCAGAAGCCCGTACAGCTTCCGTACAGTAAAGTTAGGTTAGGTTGGACCGGCTGACCCTCCCAAGGGGGACTGTCACACATAGACCGCTAAAGGGGTCCTTAGTGGGGCCGGTAGTTGGAGACGGTTAGGACTATCTCGTTGAGTGGCCCTGCGGAGTGTTAGTGCTTCAAGCAAACGCTAGAAGTTTTTTAGGTTCTTTCTTGTTGGCTTCATCGAGCGAGGCAAGAAAGGGAGCTTTGAAGTGGCGTAGTCGTTGTGCTGCCAGTGCTGGGCAGCTGCAGAGGAGGAGGTAACGTCTCTTTGACACCTGTATCCTTGCATTTCCTGCATTCGTCGTTATCCGTTAAGCCAAGCCTTTTCATGTGTATCGCGGTCGGCAGTCATGCCTTTTTAGGTTTAGAATGTATTGCGTTAGTTTAACATCATATGTTTTGCTCATTATTTTATAGATTTTGCAGTCAGAGGTGTATCCCGTGCTTGTATTTCTATGTATGAGTGTAGTGTTCGCAGTGAAATCGGAACATCCGGGGAATCACTGTTGAGTCCCGTTGCACCTTGCTTAGCCAAAGTGTCTGCTATCTCGTTGCCCTCGAATCCCTGATGGCTTGGAATCCAACAGATGCACCCTTTTTAAAATTGGTGAGTGCATCTAGTGCTTCCCTGCTCGCCAGGACATTCCGAGAGCCTATGTAATGGGCCTGCAGGGCTTTAATTGCTGCCTGACTGTCCACGAATATGTTTATTTCATCGTGTTTTGTGTTAGTTTGTAGGACTGCTTCTGCTGCTTTCCTTATTGCGAACATTTCCGCTTGGAAAATGGTGCAGTGGTCCGGGAGTTTGTATGACAGGCTCATGAGTGGTTCGGCACAGTATACTGCTGCGCCGACTCCTTCCCTCATTTTTGAGCCGTCTGTGTATATGTTTATGGCTGACCGCTCTGCTCCTGAGCGCAAGTCATCTTGTCCTAAGAAGTTGGCGTGAAGGCGTGAAGTTGAAATTGTTTCTTGGGGTCATATGGTCTGTTTCAACTTCTGTCCCCCTTCCAATTGTACTGTGCCCTTAGCTGTATATCGTCAAGTTGCCTATCGTGTATAGCCGTTGTGCCGTCTTTCTTGCTGTAAGGTGTGCTTGTACGTCTACTGGGTTGACATTGAGCATAATCTGTAGTACCTTAGTTGGTGTAGTTCTCAGCGCCCTTGTGACACACGTAAGTGCATGTCGCTGAGTTTTTTCCATTCGCTTAAGGTATGTGGACTTCTCTGTGGCTTTCCACCATACCAGTATTCCATAGAGCAGTATGGGGCGCACAACCGAGATGAGAACCCAATGTGTCAGTCTTGGTGACAGTCCCCAAGTGCTACCCAACATCTTTTGCGATGTATAGAGTGCATTGGTGGCCTTCTTCACCCTTTCCTCCACATTGAGTTTCCAACTCAATTTGCTATCTATTACTGTTCCCAGGTATTTGATACTTTCCTTTGGTATCAGCATTTTATCGTTTATTTTCGGTGGGAGGTTCTGGACCCAAGAGTAAACTGCTTCTGCTGGGGTCACAGCTCTAAGGCTGTGCATCATTGCTTCCGTCTACACATTATTAAATGCGCCTAGAGCGTATTCTTTATGGTGAAGTGCTTTCTCGATGGTTGCTACGAGGGAATGTAGCGCAGTTTCCACCGACTTGCCCTTCGTATAAGCGTGTTGGTTCTGTTCTAGAGTCATCACTGTATTCTCTCTAATGTGGAGGTCTATCAGTTTTTCTAGTGTTTTTAGTAGGAACGAAGTCAGGCTTATGGGTCTGTAGTCCTTGGGCACAACGTGGCTACATATCCCAGCTTTGGACAGGAAAATTACCCGCGCTGTCCTCCAGGCCACCGGCACATAGCCATAACTAAGGCATCCTCTAAATATTTCCCTCAGCCATGGAGTGATAGTGAGTGGCCAGCAGCATGGCCGGGAATATCTCGTCTGGACCTGGTGATTTGTAGCTCTCAAAAGAGTCTATGGCCCACATTACCCTTCGCGTTGTTGTGATATCTTCCGGAATTTCCACCCTTGTGGTTGGAGATATCTTTTGCACATTTGCCGCATCTTCACTGCTTTCCGTCCATCTGCCGTCTTCTGTTTTTAATTGGCTTTGCACCGTCTGTTGGCGAGCTAGCAGCTTGCTTAACCTTGCAGTGTCAGCTGTCTTCTCAATGCCTGAACAGAAGGTTTGCCATGCGTGTCTCTTAGCCACTCGTACTTTTTTCTTAAAGTCTCGAAGCCTTATTCTGTAATTTATCCATACTAGCTCTTCTTCCGCTTGTTTTGCGAGTTTAAAGAGTTCTAGTACGTCTTTTCTTTGTCCTTTGAGTTCTGGAGTCCACCATGGGGGCTTTTGTCTCTTCTTCTCTTGCGATAGGCCGCCACCAGGTTTTTATTGAGGGTCTCCAGGGACTTCTGTAATTTGTCTAGTGAGGCTATCTTGGGTAGTCGTGGTAGGTTTCTTTCAAACTCTTTACCGAACTGAGCCCAGTCCGTATTCCGCGGGTTTCTGTACGTCTCATTCTTAACTATTCGTTCAAAGTTAACGCGGAATTGTATGTACCTGTGGTCCGAGAAGGAATGTCTACTAAGGACTCTCCAGTCTTTTACCACGGTATTCATTGCCGATGCGAGTGTGATATCTTAGACGTTTGATGAGGTAGGACCAACATATGTTGGTTCTTCCCCCTCGTTTGCTATCTTAAGATTTGATTGAAGTATGAAATCAAGCAGTGACTCACCTCTATCGTTTATGTCCTCGCTTCCCCATACTGTGTGATGTGCGTTGGCGTCTGCTCCGATGATGAGGGCCTGTCCTTTTGACTCGGCCTCCGTCACCAGTCGAGTTAGCTCTTGACGGGGTGCCTCCGAGTCATGCGCCATATAGCAAGATGTCATCAATATTGGCTCGTCTCTGCTGCCTTCTAGCGCTGTCACCGTGAGGTCGTCGGTACTTAAATTGGAAAGTAAGTAAGCATAGATACCTTTCCTTAATAGGATCACAGTCCTTGCTCTACTCACTCTACTGTTGTCTGGTAGAATAGGTCGTAGTTTGGATGCTTCAGTCCAGAAACCTTGTAACCAGACGCTATCCAAGGCTCCTGGACTAAGGCGACATCGGCGTGCCCTGTCTCCAAGGTTATCAGTAGCTCCGCCGAAGCCAACTTGCTTTTATGTAAGTTGATTTGGATGACCTTCAGCTCCATGGTTGGCAGTGTCATCCTCCGCGGATAAGACTTCCACAACGGTAATGTCCGCATCCTCATCATCTTCCAATTCCAGGCTTTTGGTGACGTGGGTGACCTCCGCCAGGTCTCTCTCCACTTCACCCGCCTCCAGCGTGTTTGTGTTTGTGTCGTTCGGGTGTCGCTTCTTGAGTCGTAGGTAGACACTACCCACGCCCCACGCCATCTTGCCGAATTTCTCGTATAGCAAATCATCGGCCTCCTTGTTGATTTGGATGACCATTTGCTGACCCTTATTATCGGGCTTTGCAACGTGTATCACCTATCAACGGTTGGCACGTCCGGATTTTGCCACTTGAGTAGCTGCAGCGCTTGGTCTGCTGGTACGACCCGCGGGAAGAGTACTTTTGCCTTCGGCACGGACGGAATACAAGTTCTGTCCACTGCCTCCAGCCTGGCACCCTCCCACGGAGCGTCCAGGGTAGCCACGACACCGGTGACCCACTTCAGAGTGTGGTCATCCTTGCAGCTGAGTATTTTCACACCCTCAAGCCAGCTCGCTCCATCAAATGAGATGGGAAGCGAGCCCGGTTCGCCAATTCGACTTAGAAGCGCATCGAACAGCAGCTCCTTCACCTTCTTCCACTGCTCGGGCTTCATTTTGCCATTTGGGTCGCTCCGGTCGATGAGCGCAACGAATAGGTGCCGCCTTGCTACATCGCTGGCCGTCGGCTTTGGCCGCGACATTGGCTTTTTGCAGGGCCGCTTGCTAGCTGGCACCTCTGCTTTAGTGGTTTCAGCGGAGCGCTGGCGTTTGACGGCCAATTGCTCCTCCACCTTGTTGGCAAAACTGACGTCGTTCGACGCCATGTGTGTCTTCTTTTCAAAATGTGCTCTACCCTCTTTTATCCTTTCGTCGGCCCACTTCTGCCGACGGACCTCATCTACCGTGAGGTCTCGCTTGCAATTAGCGAGCCGAGCCTGGATTTTTCAGGGCGGCCTTGTATTTGGCCTTTGCCGTCATGCCCTCTTTTGACCGTTCGAGCCCGACCCTACTGGGGGTGCTGGTACTCGCCTGATCAGGGGGACATGAAAGATCCTCAGCTTCGACGTATGAGACCCTCCATGTGATTCTCAATCCGAGTCTCCATGGACTGCGGAATCGCGCCACATTTTGGGTATTGTTTTGGCAGTAGCGTTACAACCGTCCTGGCCTGATCCAACCAGTGCGGAGGGTGGGTTGCTGGCGACAGGCAGAGAGGATTTCTCCCCCCCCCCCCCCCCCCCCCGTGACCGCCGGTGGTAGCACCCTTTTCCACCGACGTTTGGGTTGACATCCCAACCCGTGTTTCTTCCTTCTTCGTCTCCATTTTGATTTTTTTTATGGGACTACCCATAGCATCTTAACCTTGCTGCCAAGGACCTCCAACCATGGCTTGCTCCACGTCTTCGCAGTGCCGAAGCCTTTGAATGGCGTAGAGCTCACGTTAGCAAGACATTGTACTACCTTTCAACATGCGAGTAGATACGCAGTACCTTTGTTTGTTTTTTGGGCAGGATGACGTCGGTTGCTTTGGTTAGCCCCTCGCCCTCGCAGTACCGAAGCTTTTGAGTGGTTTGGTACTTCTCTCCGCCAGGTAACGATGCCTTCGTCTTGGTTTGCCCCCTACCCTCGCAGTGCCGAAGCCTTTGAGTGGTATAGGGCTCACTTTAGCTGGGAATCGACCCTGTTGCCTCGGCTTGCCCCACTCCCTCATAGTGCCAAAGCCTCTGAGTGGTGTGCAGTTTGCTATGGCTGGACGCCGCCCTGTCCCTCCGCAAGGCAAATAGCAACAGGTACCCCTCGTTTGTTTCGAGGTAGCATGATGCCCATTGCCCAGCCGGCACCCTCGTGGAGGTTTCAGTTGAAGATTTTTTCCAGCCTTCCGTACAGTAAAAACTTCATATAATAAATACGGCCTGGCACAGCGTCAGTACCGTACTAACATTTTCGGTAGGCAGTTCTGTTCGCTACTGGACGTACGGGAGTAGTGAACATTGAAAATTTTAAATTATAATGCTAAAATAGCATTCAGCTGCTTTTTACGATTGAAAAAAAAAGCAACAACATGTCCGGCAAGAGCCGGCTTATAAATTTTTCTGATAATATTAACAAAGTTGACCTTATTGTACTTATATACTTATTGTTTTGGCAGTCAATGCTGCACAAGAATTAAAATAAAAATATATCAATTAATTAATAAGATACTATTTAAATAACAAATAAATTGGATTGCACTGCCACTGATCTATTACAGGGTATAGATGAGTAAGGTGAATTTGCTTTGAGTGTTTGGAGTGGTTTCAGTTATGTTTGGCATATTCTTTTGTAGTCTCAGCTCTGCCCATCACTAAAATGCGATTTGGTTTTGCAGCCTGCCTTTTTTTAACAACCGCCAGCAGCAGGGCGTTAGATGTACCAATAGGTTTATAGTTATTGGTTGTACTCAAACACAAAAGTAGCGCGCTTTGGAAGAGAATCATTATTTTGAATTTAAGTGTACAAAACACAGCTGCATTTCCAATTTATTTAATGTAAGTTATTAGCCTACCGCCACAGTATGTGTTTTTTATACTCGATACCGAAGGTAAAGAGTATATTGGTTTTGTGCATTGTCCGTCATGGTGTCTGTCCGTCTGTCCGTCCGTATGTGTGCAAGTTTTTTCCACACCCTTCAAGCTAGGGACTTGAAACATTCCAATTCTCTTTATCTATGGGATAGTAAATTAAAGTGTCAAGATTGGGGTTCTACGATAACTAGGGGGCTGGCAAATCGATAAATTCGATAACTCAAAAACGATAAATCCGCATATTTCACACACCCTTACAGCTAGAACTACCAAATTTGGTAAGAAATTAGCTACTAGCAACCCCCAAACAACTGCATCAAAAATTTTGGAGCCACGGCCCCCACTCCGCCACCAGCCCCTCCGCATTTTAAAGTCAAGAAAGCCTATATCTCCCACAGTTTTTGAGCTAGAGCCACCAAATTTGGTGCCAAGATAGGTGATGATGACCCCCCAAAAACTGCACCAAAAGTTTGGATGCCACGCCCACCAATACCGCCCTAGCCACCCCCAGATGCCCCAACGCTTCGTAAAAAACGGGAATGCGTGTATCTTCCAGAGTAGTGGAGCTAGAGCCACCAAAATTGGTAGGAAGATAGCTGGTAACGACCCCAAAAGAACTGTATAAAAGTTTTGGAGCCACGCCCACCCATCCCGCCCCCAGCCCCCCCGCATTTAGAAATCAGAAAAGCCTATATCTCCCACAGTTTTTTAGCTGGAGTCACCAAATTTGGTGCCAAGATAGATGATGATGACCCCCCAAAAACCGAATCAAAAGTTTGGATGCCACGCCCACCAATGCCGCCCTAGCGACCCCCATCTGCCCCAACGCTTCGTCAAAAACGGGAATGCGTGTATATTCCAGAGTAGTGGATCTAGAGCCACCAAATTAGGTAGGAAGATAGCTGGCAACGACTCCCAACAATCTGCATCAAAGTTTTGGAGCCTAGCCCATCCATTCCACCCCCCTTTCCACACCTTATACAAACTTTGAGCTAGAGTCACCATATTTGGTATGAAGGTATCATTTGACATTCCACAAGGATCTTCAGCAAAAATTTGGATGCCACGCCAAAACATACCGCCCCCAGCCCCCCTGTCCCCACTTTATACAAACTTCGAGCTAGAGTCACCAAATTTGGTATGAAGAGAGCAATTGACATCCCACATGGATCGGCAGCAAAAATTTGAATGCCACGCCCACCCATACCACCCCAAGCCCCAAGCCTCATAGCCCCCCTCTCACCACCTTTTACATGCTTCGAGCTAGAGTCACCAAATTTGGTATGAAGACAGCATTTGACATTCCACAAGGATCTGCAGCAAAAATTTGGATGCCACGCCGAACCATACCGCTCCCAGCCCCCCTTTCCCTTTTTATGCAAACTTCGAGCTAGAGTCACCAAATTTGGTATGAAGATAGCAATTGACATCCCACATGGATGGGCATCAAAATTTTTAATACTGGTATCGATTGTACCGCAGTCGGTTGCGTCCGACTGCAACGTTTCCACTTGTTTCAACACTTGTTGTGAAGGTCGTAAAACTTATGTATACGGAACGAGAGCTGTTCGGGGCTCATGCGTACAGGCCTTAACAATTGACGTAAAAAACGAGTCTTCACAGTTGGCAAGCTTTCACAAATTTAACGAACAAGTGGAAACGTTGCAGTCGGACGCAACACACTGCGGTATACTCGTTACCAGTATTGATACCGGTAAAAAGAGGCCTGATTGCAAAGGGGTACGAATGCGGCAGGGGTGTACGCTGCCTTAAAGATTCTGCAATGCAAATGGGGATGCCACAAGCTGTCTTCCTTCCAAATTTAGTGATTGTAGCTCAAAGTTTGTAAAAGGTGGAGAAAGTGGGCCGCAAAGGGTGGGCGTGGCATCCAAAGTTTTTCCGCAGATCTTCGTGGAATGTTAATTTCTATCTTCATACCAAATTTTGTGACTCTAGCTCAAAGTTTGTAAAAGGTGGGTGTTGGAGCAGAACAAGCATATTGATAGTTTGTAGACATATTTTTAGTTAGTTTAAGAGAAACAATGAAATCGCTCTTAAGCTAGGGAAGCTTTTAGGCCGATCGGCAATCTGCCGACGGCGAATTTGTGTTGCGTGTGGCCGTTTGTGGCCCACGAAACTGTATTAGGCTAAGCTACTTTTAATTGTCGTTGCATACTTGAAGCCACCACACGAATTAAATTCGCTACTTGAAGGAAAAACCGCGTCTAAATTTTCGATAGAAATATTTATAAATCTAAAAAATATTAGATTTTTCATTGGCGCCCGAGCAGGGACTTCGGTTATTTAAATTTGTTGTTTGTTTCGCGGTGGTGGCTCAAGTCTCGCGTGTGATAAAGAATCACACATTTTCGCTGATTTGGATTTGCTGCTTTACCCTTTGGACTGTGCCATTTTCGACGCTGCATAATCAGGATTGTCCATGGAGAATAAAGGAAGAACACTTTCTATTGAATCGCTAGGAAGTCGCCAGATATTCTGTGCCAAAAATTGAGCTAAAAAATTTTACTTCGTTGTGTCGCTGCCATCGACAAAAAATATCAAAATTTGTGATACTTATATGTATGTACATACGTTCATACACGTAGAAACAGCTCAATTTCTGGCACTTTGTGTATTTGATTTAAATAAACAAAACGGTAACATTTTTTCATACATATATAAAATTGAATAAATAAAAATTAGGTACAAGAAACAAAATAAAGGTTTCAAACAGTGGTCTATTTATTGCGTTTCATATAGAGCGTGTGTTTGTGCAACTGCAAAGTGTTTTTTTTTTTTTGTTTTCGCTTCTCAACTAATCGCTACGTAACAATTAATGTACATGCATTAAAACATAAGTTTGCACTCGCACATACACACAACTTTTGTTAAACATTTTTGTGCATTAACCTCTTTTCGCTCTTTGCTTGCGCTTGCATTTATTCTATACATTGGTTTGTCTATGCGTGCGCTCGCGCCAAATTTTGACGCTTGTTCTTTTCATCCCCGCTTTGCTTGCGGATCAAGCTTGGCTTGATCGTCTGTTCGTTTTTGTGCGCGCGTTCACTCAAAATTATCTCTTTACTTCGATTAACCCCCCGCACCCCGCATATTTTACAGCTGTACTCACAAAGTGGCTGCTTGACTTGCTTATTCTTGGTCGCTTCGACCGTTTTCGTTTGTTTGGTCACATATCACCTAGAGCGCGTGTGTGTGTTCAATAAGCAAGCTTGGCGTTTTGTTATATATTCACAGTGCGTGCGTTAGGGTAGCTCACAAAGTGTGCCGAACTTTTTTCTGCGTTTGTTAAAGGTTGCTTTTAGTCAGCTTAAATATGTCTGAATCAGATAAACTGTCACTCGAAAACCCAGCAGCATCTAAGTCTAATGTTAAGTTAACATTATGTTTTCAGAAGTTTGATAAAGTTAGTGCTGACATTGCTCGCATGCAAACCGCCTTTAAATTAAAAAAAATCTCATCCGACAAAACAGAGTTAGTTTGTCGATTAGAATTATTAGAAGGGTATGTTGAAAAGGCTATAGATTTACAGGCAGAGCTGGAGTGTTTAAATCCAGCAAACGAAAGCAGAGGGCCGCTAGAGGATTTGTGTGTCATAACAAAAGCGTTGTTTATGAATGCAATTAAGCTACGATTCTACACACAGGTACAACATGATTGCTCAATGAATTCGAGCCAGCGATCTCAACTGCCTAAAATGCGTCTACCGAAATTTAGTGGTAAACATTCGGAGTTTAGAAACTGTATGTGCCTTTTCGAGAGTCTCGTGGATGACGATGCGTCATTAAAAAACGATGAAAAATTTAACCATTTAGTTTCTTGTTTGTCAGATGAAGCATTGGGTGTAGTTAAGCCATATCAGCTAACAGATTGTAACTACCCTAAGGCCCTTGCTAGTCTAAAGTCAGTTTACGACAATAAATGCCTTATATTTTTTGATACAGTCGCCCAGTTATTCGATTTGCCAAGCATGACAAAACCATCTGCGTCAAGTTTAAGATCGATGGTAGATACAGTGTCTGCGATTTAGGCATCGCTTTTGTCTTTGGGTGACGACAAAGACATTTCAAATGCAATGATGCAATGATTATTCATATGGTCATGGCTAAAGTCTCGTTTTGAGGAGCAGCTTGATTATGATAAGCTGCCATCTTGGGAAGATTGTGCTAAGCAGTTGAATAGGAGGTATCAATACTTGACAGCAGAGGAGTCCACTCGTGACAAGTCAAAAGTACGCAATGAAAAATCTTCATTTGCATGTGCTAGCTCAGCGCATAGGTCGTCGTCTGCATGCACTTATTGCAAGTCTGCAGATCACAATATATATTCTTGTCCGTCGTTCAGTGCTATTTCTGTGATGCAAAGATTTGAGTATGTCAAAACTCAAAAGATGTATCTGAACTGTTTGACCGTGGGACACATAGTTTCGAACTGCAAGGCGTCGAAGTGTCGTGTGTGTTCAAAGCCTCATCACTCTTTGCTTCATGGGTATAACACACCAGTACAAAGTGAGGCAGCTGCACTTCAAGCATCAACTTCAGAGGCATACGTTGGTCACATGCGTAATGCAGATCAAGTCGTTCTTGCTACCGCCGTGGTAAATATAAAAGATAGATTCGGACAGTTGCATCCAGCGCGAGTGTTGCTGGACAGTGACTCGCAGATAAATTTGATGTCTGAGAGCATGGCCCAGAGGCTACGGCTTAAACGCGAGCCAACTTCCCTTGCTATCTCAATGGTAGGTGGGGCAACCACTAATAGCAACAATAAGGTTTGTACATCAGTTCAATCTCGTTAGAATTCCCACACGTTTTCCGCTGAGTGCTGGGTACTGAAATCGATATCCACATCTCAGCCTGGACAGGCTCTATCCATATTGAATTGGAAAATTCCAAAAAATATTAAGTTGGCAGATCCCGAATTCTATAAGCAAGCGAAGGTAGATGTGCTATTGGGAATTGTTTAATGGATTATTGTGCGTTGGGCAAATAAAACTACATTCCGAGCTGCCCATCATGCAAAAAACATTGCTCGGCTGGATTGTAGCGGGCAAATATACTGGACTAATGCCTCGGCAACAGTATAGTAATAGTGCAGTAGCTCAAGTTTCTATCTGTTCTCTCGACTCTTTAGTTAATCGTTTTTGGGAATTGGATCAATGTCCAATCGAGTCGAAGGCTGTCCGACAAACAGCTGAACAGCAGGCCTGTGAATTGCACTTCACAAAAACTGTGCAACGGTTAACTACCGGTCGCTTTCAAGTTAATCTTTTCATTTAGGACCGATCCCAAGGTTCTTGGCCTGTCCTTTCAAACTGCTGAAAGGCGTTTTTGCAACTTGAGCGCAAACTGTCAAGGGATGAAACCCTCAAAAATATGTATCATGACTTCATAAAAGAGTATTTGGATTTGGGACATATGTCCATTCTGAAGTCTGCTCCTCCTGCGTTCTGCGACCTGAAAGTACCTCAACCAAGCTTCAAGTTGTTTTTGACGCGTCTAGCAAAACATCAACAGCAGTTTCACTCAACGAATCACTTATGGTGGGGCCAACGATTCAGAGGGAGTTGTATTCAACGTTGGTAAACTTTCGGTTGAACAAATATGCCGTAACTGCCGATATTTCAAAAATGTATAGACAGATAAATGTTTCTGAGCAAGACAGAAACTTTCAACTTGTCCTGTGGAGAGAAAATGCATCGCAATGTCTACAGGCACACAGGTTGAATACTGTTACATATGGTACAGCGTCAGCACCCTTTCTGGCTGTACGTTGTTTACTCAAATGGCAAATATATACGCACAATCACATCCCATTGGTGCGAAAGTGATTCAAAATTGTTTTTATTTTGACGATATGCTGGCAGGTGCAGAAAGTTTAAAAGAACTGGAAACCATTTGCAGCCAGGTTAGTGACATATTGTCCGAAGGAGGATTTCCACAAGCCAAGTGGGCTTCCAATTGCCAGAATCGGTCTGGTGACAGGAACGCCAGTGGAGAAATTTCCATAAAAATTGATTAGCAAAGCTCGGTTAAGAAGCTTGGAATGTGTTGGGCACCTCAAGAGGATGTTTTTAAATGTCATCTTGACGTGGATAGTTTTGCCTCCCTTAAGCCAACCAAACGTAACATCTTGTCTATAGCCACTCGTTTGTTTGACCCTCTTGGATTATTGTGTCCAATTGTCACTAAGGCAAAAGTGTTGCAGGAGTTATGGAGGCTCAAGGTAGATTGGGATGAGACAATCCCTATGAATCTACACACTGCGTGGAACAAGTTTACCACGACTTTGCGTGATTTGCACAAAATTTAGATCCCTCGGTGCGTGTGTTTGTCTTTGTACCAAAGTGTTCAAGTCCACGGCTTTGCTGACGCCTCCAGTCAAGCGTATGGTTGTTGCATTTACGTGCGAACAGTCAACAATGAAGGCGTTGGCGTTCCTTTGCTCACAGCAAAATCTAGGGTAGCTCCACTTAGTGTAAAAACAATGCCCCGGTTAAAGCTGTGTGCAGCACTTTTGCTGGCCAAACTTTGGCAACAAGTGTCGAGCACGATGACCAAATTCACGATAGAAAGGTCACATTATATTGGTTGGAGCGTGATTCGGGTACGATGGGTACATTTGTCGCGAATCAAATTGCAGAAGCCCAAGAGTTGTCAGCTGAAGTAATGTGGCGTCACGTTCCAACGGATTCTAATCCAGCAGACTTAGTTTCACGTGGAACGGATATTAACGAAATTATGAGTTCCTTGTGGTTCAATGGACCAAGTTTTTTAATGGCAGAAGAGGATCGATGGCCTCAAATGCATCAGTTTGAGATAGCGTCAGAAGTTAAAACTTCTGAGGATAAAAAAGTGCAGTTGTGTGTGCGCTGGGGGTAGCAGACGCTGACTCTAATTGCCTTTTGCAACTGATAAGCCGTCAGTCAAGGTTTTCTAAGCTGGTCCGTATAATGGCTTATGTGCTTCGATTTTGTTTCGATTTTGTTGATCGCAGTCGTCCAAAGCACAACTTACGGCAGTGAGTTTAACTTGTTTAAAAAAAATTAGCTCCAATGCTGCAAGCATTAAATCCATTTATTCACGAGACTGTGGAAAATGGCATTAAATGTGAATTAATTCGAGTAGGAGGGCGTTTGATACATTGCCCTATTTCGTACGACGCTAAGTTCCCTTTGTTGTTACCAAAGAATTCTGAATTCGTCAGTCTTTTCGTCAGGTATTTGCACCTTAGGCACTACCATGCTGGTGCCAAGGTTCTTGTTGGATTATTAAGGCAGCAAATTTGGGTGGTCAATGCCCGTAGCGCATGTACTGCAACTGTTAGAAGTTGCGTACACTGTTTTCGCTATAAGCCAAAATTATTGGTGCAAATCATGGAAAATCTGCCAGCAGATCGCCGCCGTGAAGGTCGGCCATTCAATGTATCTGGTGTAGATTTCTGTGGGCCTTTTCATGTGAGCTAAAGGATTAGAGGTAGACCACCCGTAAAAATGTACGTTGCCGTTTTTGTTTGTTTCGCCTCAAAGGCAGTCCACTTGGAATTGGTAAACGATCTGTCCACTGACGCTTTTTTAAATGTTTTCAAAAGGTTCATTGGGAGACGAGGGCTGGCGGAGACGATGTACAGCGACAACGCGATAAATTTTGTCGGAGCGAGCAACGTGCTGAGGGAGCTGCAAGCAGCGTTCCACCAGAGCGAGGAGACGCTGCAGGAGTACGCAGCACAGAGAGCGGTGCAATGGAGGTTTATCCCTCCGAGGGCACCGCACTTCGGCGGGGTGTGGGAGGCAGCAGTGAAAGCTGCCAAACACAGGCTGGTGCGAGGAGCAGGCAACGCCAAGCTGACACCGGACGAGTTGAGCACGCATCTGGTGGATGTCGAAGCGTTGCTCAATTCCAGGCCACTCGTGGCAAACACCAGCGATCCCAACGACGGGGAAGCAGTAACCCCAGGGCACTTGCTCATCGGGCAGCCTTTGCTGGGGCTGCCCAGAGGATTCACGCCCGAGAATCCCAACAACAAGCGCGTACCCGCATTCTTGAAGCGGTGGCAACAGTTGTTGGAGCTCAAACTGCACTTCTGGCGCAAGTGGTCCAGAGACTACCTGCTCATTCTGCAGCAGCGAGCCCAATGGAGCAGAGGCGAGGCCAATCTGGTCGAAGGGGCGGTCGTGCTGGTGCACGAAGACAGCACCCCCCCGCAACGATGAATCACCGGGTGCGTGACACGCGCAATCGCAAGCGAGGACGGCAAGGTGCGGTTGGCCGACATTATGACTCCGGCCGGCGTCATAAAACGACCGGTACACAGGCTGGCACCACTTCCCTTAGATGGATGTTGACAACCGGAGCTCGTCAACGGGGCCGGAATGTTGGAGCAGAACAAGCATATTGATAGTTTGTAGACATATCTTTAGTTAGTTTAAGAGAAACAATGAAATCGCTCTTAAGCTAGGGAAGCTTTTAGGCCGATCGGCAATCTGCCGACGGCGAATTTGTGTTGCGTGTGGCCATTTGTGGCCCACGCAACTGTATTAGGCTAAGCTACTTTTAATTGTCGTTGCATACTTGAAGCCACCACACGAATTAAATTCGCTACTTGAAGGAAAAACCGCGTCTCTAAATTTTCGATTGAAATATTTATAAATCTAAAAAATATTAGATTTTTCAGAGGGGAAAGGTGGGCTGAGGGTGGTTTGGGTGGGTGTGGCATCCAAAGTTTTGCTTCAGATCTTTGTGGAAGCTCAAAGTTCTTATAAATGTGGAAAGGGGGGCTTGGGGCGGTCTATGTGGAATGTCAATTGCTATTTTTACACCAAATTTGGTGACTCTAGTCAAGCGTATCTGCCATTTACCAAACAACCACAAAAGAAAATACTATTACGTACAAGCTTATTTATTTGTAGGTGCAGGGTTTCTGAGTTGGCAATTATTAACATATTTAGTTATAATAGAGAATAATAGGTTGGCAACAATTAAATTTAGCTATAATAAAAAGTGTGAGTTTGTTTGCATTCACAAAAGAAGCAAAACAGAAATGCATTAAACGAATGATGAATGTTTTATACCCTTATAACATATAAGTGCTTTTGTGGATATGTATTTATAGAATATATTTGCAATAATTGCATATTTTGATTATTTTGATTAGCAAAGGTTGGCATTAGCACACATATGACAAATAACTAAAAACAGTTTAATAACATATCATCTTCCAACATTATAAGAGTATCCAACATTTAACATTCGACTAGTGCAGTTCTGTATTGCTTCTTTTGTGAATACACACACTCACACACACTTATAGACTAACATAAGAGAATAAGAGAATGAACTGACGAATGATGAACCCAAATTCAAAAAGTTAACCCAAATTCAGTGAAATATTCTACGTTCTAATAGCAATAGTAACGGTACAAACACATCAACCAACAGGTGTTAACACATCGCCCGTGAGTTCCAACACTCATTGATTTTTTTTATTATTAATAAAAGCTTTTTTCTTAAGTTGAAAACATAAAAAAGAAGCGTATTGAATTTTCTAATCGAAAACGTTGATATGTGATTGATTATTGTTGTCTATAGTACATAATATACATTTTGCTCATCTGTAATTAAAGAAGCCAACAAGTTTAAAAGAAACGAAGCTCGAGGCAAATGCTGAAATGATGAGGTGCAAGGTACGGTATTGGAGGACAACCTTTAACAAAGCCGAGGAATGGCGGAAATCCATAGACTAATAAACCTAACTAGAACGTACCTCTTCAGATAATTTAAAGTTAATAATTCATTCTGACCACACGCCGCAGACAGCACACCCGGTTAGATACAATGCTCCAGCTGTACGCGAGGTAGCCGTTCTCTTGGTTGACGAAGAAAAAGGCCCGAGAGATATAGTGCTGCACGGAGTTACACTGATCCTATGATCCACTACAGTATCCCTTACTGTTCGTAAAAGGAGAAGACGGTTATTATTTAACTATTCCACAGCAAGATACAGAGACAAACAAAATTGTGACGTGCATGCAATTTTATGCATTTTGGTTGATGGTTAGAGCTGACTGTTGTAATCCACTACATTAGTACAGGAACCTATTTAGACAATTAATTGTTGATATGATGGCAAACATTATATCGGAAAGATTGAATTACATATGTCGTAATCAACAGAGATGAAGGACTGAAGAATACATTCATCTGAGAGCTTTAATTCATGACGGAAATTTTGACCCATCAAATATCGGCCAACGTGTAATCTTGCCATCTTCATTCACAGGTTCTCCACATTATTTACATGAAAAAACCCAAAACGCGATGACTTATGTCCGAAACTATGGGAGACCAGATCTGTTCGTCACTTTTACGTGCAACCGCGAATGGCCCTCAAAGCGGAACTACTACCTGGTCAGCGTTCTTTCGATCGTCATGACATGATTTCAAGCGTATTTCATTTAAAGATGACGAAATTAATAAAATTATTCAATAAAGATGAAATATTCGTTAAAAATAAATGTTTCATGGCAAGTGTGGAGTGGCAGAAGCGAGGTTTACCACACTGTCATATGCTGTTTTGGCTAGAAACAAAAATCCAACCAGACGAAATTGATAGTCTGATAGTTGCAGAACTGCCCAACCAACAAAACGATCCGATACTGTTCGATATCGTTACTAAAAATATGGTGCACGGACCATGCGGAGAGCATAACTTAACAGCACCATGTATGAAAAACGGAATTTGCACAAAAAAAATACCCACGCCGATATCCAGTTTATCGTCGTCGTGACACCTCAAATGGAGGGCCAAGCGCTTCGCTAAATATCAGAGGCAGAAATTTTACTACAGATAATAATTGGGTTGTCCCTTATTCTCCACTTTTGTGCAGGACGTTTAGCGCTCACATAAATGTAGAGTATTGCCTCTCAGTTCAAGCCATCAAATACATTTGTAAATACATAAATAAAGGATCGGACCAAGCTACATTTGGCGTCAGAAACGCAAATAATGAAGTAAAGAACTACTTCTTAAATATTCGATTTCCCGATCCATGAGCGCCATCCTACAGTCTTAAAGTTAGCAGTCCAACAAGTGGCCCGAAATCAACGCAAAACAACTTTGCTTGCTTGTTTTGAGCTCTGTTATGTAGATGAATTTGCAAAGATGCTGCTATACCACGAAATCCCGCAATATTTCAAGTAGGCCAATAATAAGTTTACAAGAAGGAAGCGTATTGAGAACGTAGTTGGCCAGGTCAGGAATAAAAAAAAGATGCTGCTTTAGGAAGAGTCTATGGTGTTCATCCTTCTCAATCTAAGTGTTTTTATCTTAGGATGTTGCTGCATCACGTACGCGGTCCAACTACATTCCAGCACTTGTAAACTTTGGACGGAGTTCTCAAAGAGACCTTTCAGGCTGCATGCCGTGCAAGAGGTTTGCCAGAAAACGTTGAACATTGGGAAAATACTCTAAGAGAAGCATCGCTTTTGCAATGTCCAATACAACTAAGAGAGTTGTTTGTGGTCATACTTTTATTTTGTCAGCGATCGGAGCCATTCAAACTGTGGGACAGTTTCAAAGATGATTTTTGTGAAGATGTTGGACACAGAATCAGACAGGAAAATCAAGACTTCGCGTTACCATACAATGAGAATAATTATAACGATGGTTTGATACAAACAGAAAATAGATTGTTGCAATTAAATGAGAAAAAAATATCACTGCGATACAAATGATTTGACAACTTTTGTCACTGAATACCTACCAATATTAGTCCCAGATCAAAAACAAGCTTTTGAAACTATAGTCGACAGCGTGAAAAATGTCAAACGAAAAATATTTTTCTTGGATGCGCCAGGCGGAACAGGAAAGCTGTTTCTTGCTAATTTGATACTTGCTAAGGTCAGAGAATCAGGGAAGATAGCAATAGCAGTTGCTTCCTCCGGAATTGCTGCAACTCTCTTAAGAGGTGGCATAACTGCTCATTTTTCTTTTAAACTTCCGCTATCTGTAAATCTTGAGCAACAAAAATGGGCCTCTAGGTAAATTACTACATGTAACCTCATTAGTTATGTGGGACGAATACACGATGAGCCATAGAGCACATAAAGAGGCCGTGAACAGAACCTTAAAAGACCTCAGAGCTCCTCAGCAGTCATGGGCGGGATTACTTTTGTATTTGCTGGAGATCTCCGACAGACTCTCCCCGTTATTAACAGAGGTACGCGAGCAGATATCATCAAAGCATGCTTGAAATCGTCTCCCTTATGGACTTCGATTGAAACATTAAAATTAAGGACGAATATGAGAGCTCATCTTTAAGGAAATGACAATGATTTCCCACAACAGCTGCTAAAACTTGGGGAAGGAATTTTCCCTGCTCCAAATTTAAGCGGATATAGTGATATTATTCTGAATGAGTCTCCATGGGGAAGGAATTTTCCCTGCTCCAAATTTAAGCGGATATAGTGATATTATTCTGAATGAGTCTCCATAATTTGGAAAATTTAATAGACGCAGTATACTCCGATATCGAGAATTTGCACAAAAAGGACTTTCATTGGCTGTGCTGTAGGGCAAAAGTGCCACCAAAGAATGATGCTGTAAACGAAATAAACAATCTTATCGTTCAAAAAATCTGCGGTCAAATAAAAAAATACAAGTCGATAGACACTGTAACTAATATTGAAGATACAGTTCATTATCCACAGGAATTTTTGAATTCCTTGCACCCTTCTGGAATACCACCACACGAATTGACGTTAATAATTGTAATTCCAATCATGCTGTTGAGAAATTTAAGCCCTCCAAGCATGTGCAATGGGACGAGGTTGCTTATTAAGGAGTTAAAGGAAAATTTAGTTGTAGTGACTATTATGACCGGTCCAGCAGCTGGTCAACTAGCTCATATACCGAGGATACGAATGATCCCAACTGAATTGCCAATTCCATTTAAACGGCTTAAATTTCTGGTTAAAACATCTTTCGCATTAACAGTTAACAAGTCCCAAGGTCAAACCTTCGAATTAGTTGGGATTGATCTGCGAAAGAAATGTTTTACTAATGGTCAATTATACGTTGGCCTATCGCGGGTTGGAGCGATAGGAGTTGGTTAGCGATCGTAATTTTACTAATTTTGGCATTTCAAACGCCGAATACAAAAGGCATACAATGCAAGATAATTGACAAGCGGTCAACATAGAATGAGCATGCAGTTTCAAGAAACATAATAAAGATTTTAGTTGCTGTTGGGGCAGTTAACATTATATATGTTAAGGAAGTGTCGTTTTCCATTCCTTTTTTTTTTTTTTGAACGCAGTGAGTTTTGGTGCGTACGGTAGGCCACTCTAATTAATACTGACTCTCGGTCTTTCTTTAACCTCGCACCGAACCACACTCGGCGTCGTTTGTCGCCGCGCTCTAACGTTTCTTCCAAAACTACAAAAATGCATCAAAGAGAACAACGATAAAGATGATGAAATATTTCTTAGTATTTCGTAGGTCGCGGAATTTCAACATGAGAACAACAACAGCGTAACAGCAACATAACAGGACTGCTTCTGCTTTAATATTCCAACAAGCAACGTCACGACTTATATATGCATAAGAGCAGCTGTTGCTGCTTATGGTGCCATAGACGTATAATGTAACAAAACAGGTAGGACTTAAGAGCTGGAATGTAATATTAATTAACATAAACGCAACCGATGGGCATGTACGTGGGGAAAGAGCAAACAGCCAGTATTTCTTATCACTTGTTTACCTACTTCACTCGCTTCAATGTCAGCTGGTGCGAAGTCGGCCATCATTGTTTAGCTTTTTGCGCAAGGAATAATTAATTGTTGCCGCTTTTCAGTTCGCTTGTTGTTTTCACAAATTTTGAAATCGGCAATTTTGTCTTTTGCTACAATCTGTTTGCTGCTGCCCAAGAAGAAAGGGTGGTATAGACTTTATATGAACGTCTTGCAATTGTAGAGCAAACATGAGATGTTTAAATATAGGTAAAGTCTGTTTTATATGTTTATTTATATTTTGGCAATAAGTTTGGGCTTTTACATTTTATATGACAAGTTGTATATAAATAAACTAACAAACACTTAAATACTTGTATTTTGTCTTTGTATTCTTGAAATAAACTATTAATAAATTAAAATTATATATTTGTAAGAACTAAAGGAATATTTTTATTTTCCATCTTTCTTGTATTTTCTTCTATTTTCTAGCATTGCAAAAGCGTAGTGAGTCGCGTGTGTTCTCGTCTGACATTCAGTTCACACTGCCTTTCTTCTTGAACGTCTACGCCACACTCTGTCCGTATAGATAGCTATCGCTCTCGGACCTCGCCTTTGTGTATCTAGCAATTCTTGATGATAACTCTCGTTGTCTTTTCTTCATTTATTCAAACGTTACTTAAAACTAACAGTAATCTTAACGCTGACGTGTCCATGTAACTTAACAGCAGTTCTACGACAAATTCAAGTTTATATCGACTACAATTGAATATTGGGACAAGGAGTATTTTTATTTTGTTCAGTTTGTGCAACTCATTTAAGACCAGCCAGCATGCTGGTTTTGTTTCAGTTCTGCTTTGATTTCACCGGACTGTTTACTAAAGGAGAGGCGGCGGGCCAGCGGAAAGCAAGAACGGTAAAAATGTTTGAGTATGTGTATGCATGTGCGTTTGCTTCATTCTTGCTGCGCCTGCCGATGAGATTTTTACACTCGTTACCGAAGGTAAAGAGTATATTGGTTTTGTGCAATGTCCGTCATGGTGTCCATCCGTTTGCCCGTCTGCATGTTCGCAACTTTTTCCCACACCCTTCAAGCTAGAGACTTGAAGCTTTCCAATTCGATTTATCTATGGGATTGTAAATTAATGTGTCAAGATGGGAGTTCTACGATAGCTGAGGGGCTGGCATATCGATAAATTCGATAACTAAAAACCGATAAATCCACATATTTTGCACATCCTTACAGCTCGAACTACCAAATTTGGTGAGAAGATAGTTATTAGCAAACCCCAAAAAACTGAATTAAAAATTTTGAAGCCAAGCCCACGCATTCCGCCTCCAGCCCGCCCCCACATATAAAAGTGAAAAAGCCTTTATCTCCCACAGTTTTTGAGCCAAAGCCACCAAATTTGGTGCCAAGATAGGTGATGACGACCCCCCAAAAACTGCATCAAAAGTTTGGATGCCAAAACCACCAATACCGTCCTAGCCGCCCCTGTACCTGTAAAAGGTGTGTATGTATTGTTAGCATTCAGTACAAACTGACTGCTTAATTGCTGTCGCAACTGGCACTTGTAACCAGGTGGACTGCGGAGAATAATGAATGTATCTTTGTAGGTTGTACTACGAACACTGATTTTATTAACGAAAAGTGACAATATTTATAGGAAATAAAAGCTAAGTTTTACAGTTTTGTGGTGTCAATTAAAATTAGGTTATTGTGTACTCAGCAGTTGCTTGCAATGCAGAATAGCATATTTAGCAACTACCGGGTTGGCTGGGTTGCGACATATTGCATGCATTGTGCAGTCAGCGATATTCTGTGTGTAGAGCATAATTTGGTGTTGCTTAAAGTTTTATTAGGTTAATAAATGTAGCGTGTTGTGTATGGTCTTGACATAGTTTTTACATAAATTAAATAAACCTTTGGGTTATTTTAATAAAAAAAACACATTTGTTTTATTGAGTTGCTGATTTAGAACTAATTACAAATTGACTTATAATTTACCACATAACCTACGCTCTGCCGGCGTCTCTGCTGATGCTGCCGCTGCCGTCAATACCGCTGTCGTTGTTGGTCCCACGGTCGCTGGCCTGTAGAGTGCGCACTCAGCGCACGTGGCTTCTGCTCTGTGCCCTCTGCCGTTCGCACCTGTAGAACGTTGCAGTATGAGGGTGTCCGGTTGCATCCGCCGATCCCACGGTGAGCCGCTGCTAATGTTTGGTCAGCGCTCGTGGCTTCTTGCGCAACCTGTGTCTGCGCGTGATATGGTGACTGCTTATGTTGTTGTTGTTGAGTCTCATCAGCCAAGTTATTGTTGTGTCTTGGCTGTCTGCATACTTGTCGTAACTTTGACATGCAGGGTGTGTGTTAACTCTTCCCCCTTTAAGTGCGAGCGTCCTCGTTCGCTACATAAGCTCCTTCTAGAGCCTTATTGCTTGAAGTGTTGTCTCCGCTTACTTTCCTCTTCTTTGCTGTTGTATCTCTGTTTCTTCTGATGAGTTCGATGGTTAATCCTATTATAATTAAAAATAGGATGCTGAGCGAAGTGTAGCTGAGGGTGTCCTGTAAAGTTTTTTTGGCTCCGATTTCTCCAGTGTCTTTGTGTTGTTTATGTTTAGCTCGTTGATCATCTGAAGCGAAAGAACTTCATCCAGTTTAGCTTTTTCTACTGAAAGCTGGAACAGGGGTCGCTCTGGCTCCTCGGGTTGGATCTCTTCTGTTTTGTAGATCTTGTCGTTAATTTTGACTGTGGAGTTTCTATATTGGATGAGGAATGTTCCCTGAAGTTGCAGTCTTTTTTCGTCTAGCATAACGAAACCGTTGAATCCATTCAGCATTATTGTACCTGGAAGTATCTCCTCGAACTCGGGGACGTGTTGGTTATTAATTATGGTACATTCTGGTCTTTTAAGGTTGAGCAGTGCGTAAAGGCAAGTGTCGTTACTTAAATCTTGTAATTTATTTCTGTTACAAATTGTCCTGTCGTTATGATTTTCGCAATTTCTTTAATAGCATATAATTCATTCTTACATTCTAACAAGTTTCCATGTTTTATATCATTTATTATGTGAGCTTTCTTTAAAGCTTTGACTTTGAGTGTTCTACAATCATCTGAACTTATTGTCGGGAGACTAATTACATATGTAAATTAAATCTTTTGTGTTTGTAGCTAGTTTAACTTTGGCAAATTTTAGAAGTTCTTCTATGTTGAAACAAAGGTTATTTCTTTTTTGTAAATTTGTTCTACTATGTCGGTCTCTATGGCTGAAAATATGAATGAGTTTACGGTATTTGATTTTGCCCATGTAATTGCATATAGTACATTAGTTAAGTTCTAATATTATTCTTGTGTACTGTTTTTCCTGATTGTGTTTTAATAGTTGAATTTATATTTTCTGCTACTATTTCTTTTTTATTAGGTGTAAGTTTTGATCCTAATCTTTTATCAATTTTGACGTATACTGTTTCCTCTGGTTCGTAGTTCTTTACCTCTTTCTTTTTCTTGTTGTGGTACTGTAAGTCAGTGTTTTGTTTTCCTTTGAGTTTTTCGACTATTTTTTTTCCTATTTTCTTCTGATTTCTCTGGGTCGTTATGGACTGACGTGCCGAAAATTATGTCTCTTGGCTTTTTTCCAACTACGGAGTGAATGGATGAGTTATATTCTTGAATCGCTTTGAAAAGAGTGTCGGTAAAATTCATTTCGCTATTGTCTTTCCTAAGGCATGTCATTATTTCTGATAGGGTGGAATGAAATCTTTCAATCTGGCCATTGCTCGTTGAACTATAGGGGGGTGTGGTAAAAACTTGTATGCCTAGTTGATCTTGTAAAAGGAATTTTATTGATGCTGAGTTTAAAGCTCTTTCGTTATCGATGACTACTATTTTTGGGATTCCAAATGCTATTAAAATTTCTCTTAGTGGAGTTTTTATGTCTTCTGCGGCCCTAGATTTTAGAATTTTTACTTGAGCGTATTTTGAGAATTTGTCAATGCTTGTAGTATGGTGTGTTTTTCAGTAATGTAAATGTCGATATGTACGATTTCACCTGGAGATTGGGGAATCGGTGTTGATTGGATTTTGGAGTTTGGGGGGTGTCTGTCGTATTTGGATTCTTTGCATGTCAGGCATGACTTCGCGATTTCTTTTACCTTTTATGTATCTGTGGAAAAAAAATTTTTTCTAAGATTTGGGCTTTGTTCTCTGAAGCGTTTCTGTGAGCTCTTCTGTGCTCTTGGGCTATTATTTCGCTTTGTCTATTAGTGTCGGTAATGTCCTCTACCTGTTTTTGGGTGTATCTAATTTTGTATGATGAGAAATGGACTGGGTAGAAATTTTGAATTCGTCCCATGATATGTTCCGGCGTGCACATGCCGTTAACTAGCCTTGGGTCGAGTCTTTCTTTAAAAATTTTTATTAATTCATCTTCTGTGTAGCTTGGTTGAGTTATTATGTGCCTATGGTATGTTGGGAATGGTATCTCGAATTTGTAGTCGGGTTTTTCTCCGATTAGTATAAAAAGTTGGTTTTTAAAAACATTAATGGGAACTTCCATTAAGGGGATTAGGTTATGGGACGAACTTTCATCGCCCATTATTGTGGCTTCGGTGCTATTTACCTCGCTTATTGGGTTTCTGGACAATGCATCTGCTACTACATTGGATGTTCCTGGTTTATAATTCAGTTCGTAATTAAATTCTTCCAGGTAACTCTTCCAACGTTTTAATTTACCATTGTGGTTTTTGTTGCTTAAGGCAAAAGTAAGTGGTTGGTAATCTGTGAATATTACCACCTTAGCTGTACCGTAAAGGTATATTTGGAGGCTTTGTAGAGCCCAAACTATTGCGAGCATTTCTTTTTCATTTTTCGCGTAATTTTCCTCTGTTTTTGATAAAGTGCGAGACATGAAAGTAATAGGTTTGCCTTCTTGTTCGAGGACAGCTCCTATTGCATAATTTGAAGCGTCAGTTGTTAAGTGAAATTCTTTATTGAAATTTGGGGACTTTAGGATAACGTCAGTGGAATTAAGTGATTTTTTAATTTTGTTAAAAGCCTCTATTGCTTGTTCATTCATATTTACTGGGACTTTGTCTGATGCTTTGCTTGAAATTCGACCGCCTTCGCCTCTTAGTAAGATAGTGAGTGGTTTTGCTAGTTTCGCGTAGTCTCTTATAAATCTGCGGTAGTAAACTGAGAGTCCTAAAAATGATCTCAGCTCTTTGAGTGTTTTGGGTATGGGAAACTTTGAAATTTCTTGAACCTTCTGTGGATTGGTTTTTACACCATGATCCGAAATAGTGAAGCCTAGAAAATTGACTTCCCTTTTAAAAAATTCCCACTTATGCATCTGGACTTTCATATTTGCGTTCTGTAAAGTCGTGAAGACTTGTTTCAAATGATGAGCATGTTCGTTTTCAGTTTTGCTGAAGACGATAATGTCATCTATGTAGACAAAGCATATTTTTCCAACATGATCCCTTAAGATATCATCTAGGGCTCTTTGGAAGATTGAGGGAGAATTCTTGAGACCGAATGGTAGTCTAGTGAATTCGTATTTCCCGCCATTGACTGCAAATGCTGTCTTCTCTATGTCTGTTTCTTTTAGAGAGATTTGATGAAAACCGCTTTTTAGGTCGAGGACCGTGAAAAATTTATTGTCCCCTTACTGGGCTATGATGTCTCCTATTTCGGGCATAGGGTAGCGATCGGATATCGTTACTAAATTAAGTTTTCTGTAATCGATTACTATAGACTGGGGTATCTGAAGAGGTTCGGATTTCACCTACTACATTTGTAGTGTAAGTTACTTTCTGTTTTGGGTCTGCGAAAAGGCTTTTAAATGCATGCGTGTCCATTGTTGTTTTCTGACTATCGGACATGTGATCGGTTCGTACTTTGATATTGTTTATTGCCTGTGCAGGCAGCTGTTTGATTCGGATTTGGCTTTTGCCGTTTATTACGAGGATATCGTTTCTAACATCAATTATTACATTGAGTTGTTTCATCGTATCATTACCTAGGATACCATGGAACGTTTTGAGAGTAGGTAATAAGAAAAATCGAATTGGAGTGTCGTAGAGACTGAATAAGTTTAGTAGAACGTGATGGGTAATTGCTATTTTTCCGCCGATCGAATTAGCGTAGAAGGCTTCTTTGTTTATTTTAGGGCTTGCTACGAGTGAAGGTTGTATATAATTTTGGTTGGATCCAGTGTCAATGAGAAAATTAAGTACCTTGCCGTCCCCCGTTTTACATTGGAAGTAAGGTAACGAGGAACGATTCAAGCTTAAAAATTCAGTTTGGACATGTCGACTGTCTCGACAGGGGTATCATCGCTTGCTAAGGTTTCGTATTCGTATGGGAATTCGTGAGTGTCTTGTTCTTCAGTTGGAGCATAATAATTTTGTTCGTCGTCGTAGCGTGCATAGGCGTCAGCGTAGCCGCTAGGGTATGCATCGGCATAAGTGCTAGCTTCGCCGTCAACTTGATCGTCCGCGACCTGCCCTAATGTTTCTTCAATGTTAATGTGGAATTGTCTTTGGAATTTGTTTGGCATTTGATCTGCCCTTGAAGATAGTGGTCTTTTTCCAGCGAACTGGTTGTTGTCTGGTCTGTTCATGTAGTTGATGTTTTTTGTCCTGATAGACGAATCAATCTCCATCGGTTGTGGAGGTGGTTGTGGTTTAGGAGCTGATGGCCTTGGTGGTACATTAAAGAATTGTTGTGGCTGTTGGTACAGTTGTCTTGGGGCGAAACTGGGTGGTTGTGAATTAAAAGTGGGTTTTGGTGGATAATATAGATTTGGGTTGAAATTGCTTCTAGATACAGCTTGAGGGATGTTAGATCGGAATACGTGTTGATTATTGAATTTGTGAGGTTGCTGAATATTCTTTGGTGGTAGCAGAGGAATTTTGTTAGAGTTTACATTATTCCTGATGGATTGATTTTCAATTAGACGACACAGGTGAAAGACGTGTTTTGGGTCAGTTGGTTCTTTGATAGCGAGCAATCGGGGTAAATCCCCATTGAGTCCGCTTATGAAAGTATCCAGGGCTTTGTCCCTATAGATCTTTGTGAGAGCTCTCAATGTTTCTGACGATGAATCATGGTTGTTTATTTGATTCAGGATTAAAGACAGATGATAGTAAATCGTCTGGTAAAATTCGTCGATGGATTTGCCGCGTTGGCTTAGGGTGTATAATTGGTATTCTAGCGTCTTAAGATCTCTGCGGTCTGCGAAATGATCCGTAAGACATTGTGCAATTGCTTTCCAATTCAGTGGGGTGTTATATGCCTCTAGTACGGCGTCGGCTTCTCCCACTATCTTACTACGTACAACCAATAAGATCCCGTAATGTTTCGGGGTGCCTTGGTGTGCGGAGTAGACTTCAAACACTCTGTCTACGCTTTTGCGCCATGAGGTAAACTCGGTTTTGTTCCCAGAAAATTCTTTTTATATTCTTACAATGTCCGGAAGTTTGTCTAAGTCGCTAGTTCTGCCCGCATATTCTGGTGCTATAGTCTGGTCGGTAAATATTTTAGAATCAGCATTTAATTGGAATAATTCTTTGCCTTTTTCTGTTAGTATCTTCCTAATATATTTTTCTACTGTCGTTTCGATAGGTGTTGTCCCCAAAGAACTACTGGGCGTAGTTGGGGGGTTGTCGTTCATGATATTATTGTCAGGCATTTTTAATTTGGAAAATGCTTCGCCTAGCTGGGTAATAGATTGCGAAAAGTTTGAATGTTGTGGTGTGGGAGAGGAAATTTTGCTGTCGGTTCTCCAACAAAAGCAAGAAAGAATTATGTAATTTTTTTTTTATGGTATGTTGCGAGAATTATTGTTTTCTTTCTTATTTTCAATTGGTGAAAAGATTTTGTTTTCTTATTCTATGTATTTAAGTTCTTTTTTTTATGATTCTATTAGAGGAAATATTCTTTATCTTTAAGTTTTTCAAATTTTAGCTTAAACAAATTATTTATTTTTTTATTTATTTATTTTTAGCTTGAAAAAAAAATATTTTACTTTATTTACTTTACTTTAAATTCGCTTTTAATTATTTCTTGAACGTTTTTATATTTTTCCTTGATTGGCATTCATATGCCTTAATTCTTGTTTTCTTGTTATGATTTTTCTTATATATTGACAATTTTAACTTAAAGGATACGCTTACAGTAGTATTTTAATCATTGGTGATTCCCGCGACGGTGGCCCGGACTTATCTCTTTCGTCTATTCCCTCGGTGGAGTATAGTTACTCAGGATCCTGCAGCTCACACATCAGCAATCTGGTTTCTTTATGGAACCGCGAAGAAAGTTTAGTTCACTGTATATTCGCAATACTTGGGTTTGATTGCTTTATACTCGGTCGCGTTCACTTGGTCACTTTATGCGCTTCGCGAACAGTAGCTATTTTTTTTTCTAGGTACTCTATTTTTCGACGCGTTTACTTTTTATTCTTCACGGTCCCTGCTCGGGCGCCAATTAAATAAACCTTTGGGTTATTTTAATAAAAAAAACACATTTTTTTTATTGAGTTGCTGATTTAGAACTAATTACAAATTGACTTATAATTTACCACATAACCTACGCTCTGCCGGCGTCTCTGCTGATGCTGCCGCTGCCGTCAATACCGCTGTCGTTGTTGGTCCCACGGTCGCTGGCCTGTAGAGTGCGCACTCAGCGCACGTGGCTTCTGCTCTGTGCCCTCTGCCGTTCGCACCTGTAGAACGTTGCAGTATGAGGGTGTCCGGTTGCATCCGCCGATCCCACGGTGAGCCGCTGCTAATGTTTGGTCAGCGCTCGTGGCTTCTTGCGCAACCTGTGTCTGCGCGTGATATGGTGACTGCTTATGTTGTTGTTGTTGAGTCTCATCAGCCAAGTTGTTGTTGTGTCTTGGCTGTCTGCATACTTGTCGAGACTTTGACATGCAGGGTGTGTGTTAACTCTTCCCCCTTTAAGTGCGAGCGTCCTCGTTCGCTACATAAACTCCTTCTAGAGCCTTATTGCTTGAAGTGTTGTCTTCGCTTACTTTCCTCTTCTTTGCTGTTGTATCTCTGTTTCTTCTGATGAGTTCGATGGTTAATCCTATTATAATTAAAAATAGGATGCTGAGCGAAGTGTAGCTGAGGGTGTCCTGTAAAGTTTTTTTGGCTCCGATTTTCTCCATTGTCTTTTTGTTGTTTATGTTTAGCTCGTTGATCATCTGAAGCGAAAGAACTTCATCCAGTTTAGCTTTTTCTACTGAAAGCTGGAACAGGGGTGGCTCTGGCTCCTCGGGTTGGATCTCTTCTGTTTTGTAGATCTTGTCGTTAATTTTGACTGTGGAGTTTCTATATTGGATGAGGAATGTTCCCTGAAGTTGCAGTCTTTTTTCGTCTAGCATAACGAAACCGTTGAATCCATTCAGCATTATTGTACCTGGAAGTATCTCCTCGAACTCGGGGACGTGTTGGTTATTAATTATGGTACATTCTGGTCTTTTAAGGTTGAGCAGTGCGTAAAGGCAAGTGTCGTTACTTAAATCTTGTAATTTATTTCTGTTACAAATTGTCCTGTCGTTATGATTTTCGCAATTTTCTTTAATAGCATATAATTCATTCTTACATTCTAACAAGTTTCCATGTTTTATATCATTTATTATGTGAGCTTTCTTTAAAGCTTTGACTTTGAGTGTTCTACAATCATCTGAACTTATTGTCGGGAGACTAATTACATATGTAAATTAAATCTTTTGTGTTTGTAGCTAGTTTAACTTTGGCAAATTTTAGAAGTTCTTCTATGTTGAAACAAAGGTTATTTTCTTTTTTGTAAATTTGTTCTACTATGTCGGTCTCTATGGCTGAAAATATGAATGAGTTTACGGTATTTGATTTTGCCCATGTAATTGCATATAGTACATTAGTTAAGTTCTAATATTATTCTTGTGTACTGTTTTTCCTGATTGTGTTTTAATAGTTGAATTTATATTTTCTGCTACTATTTCTTTTTTATTAGGTGTAAGTTTTGATCCTAATCTTTTATCAATTTTGACGTATACTGTTTCCTCTGGTTCGTAGTTCTTTACCTCTTTCTTTTTCTTGTTGTGGTACTGTAAGTCAGTGTTTTGTTTTCCTTTGAGTTTTTCGACTATTTTTTTTCCTATTTTCTTCTGATTTCTCTGGGTCGTTATGGACTGACGTGCCGAAAATTATGTCTCTTGGCTTTTTTCCAACTACGGAGTGAATGGATGAGTTATATTCTTGAATCGCTTTGAAAAGAGTGTCGGTAAAATTCATTTCGCTATTGTCTTTCCTAAGGCATGTCATTATTTCTGATAGGGTGGAATGAAATCTTTCAATCTGGCCATTGCTCGTTGAACTATAGGGGGGTGTGGTAAAAACTTGTATGCCTAGTTGATCTTGTAAAAGGAATTTTATTGATGCTGAGTTTAAAGCTCTTTCGTTATCGATGACTACTATTTTTGGGATTCCAAATGCTATTAAAATTTCTCTTAGTGGAGTTTTTATGTCTTCTGCGGCCCTAGATTTTAGAATTTTTACTTGAGCGTATTTTGAGAATTTGTCAATGCTTGTTAGTATGGTGTGTTTTTCAGTAATGTAAATGTCGATATGTACGATTTCACCTGGAGATTGGGGAATCGGTGTTGATTGGATTTTGGAGTTTGGGGGGTGTCTGTCGTATTTGGATTCTTTGCATGTCAGGCATGACTTCGCGATTTCTTTTACCTTTTTATGTATCTGTGGAAAAAAATATTTTTCTAAGATTTGGGCTTTGTTCTCTGAAGCGTTTCTGTGAGCTCTTCTGTGCTCTTGGGCTATTATTTCGCTTTGTCTATTAGTGTCGGTAATGTCCTCTACCTGTTTTTGGGTGTATCTAATTTTGTATGATGAGAAATGGACTGGGTAGAAATTTTGAATTCGTCCCATGATATGTTCCGGCGTGCACATGCCGTTAACTAGCCTTGGGTCGAGTCTTGCTTTAAAAATTTTTATTAATTCATCTTCTGTGTAGCTTGGTTGAGTTATTATGTGCCTATGGTATGTTGGGAATGGTATCTCGAATTTGTAGTCGGGTTTTTCTCCGATTAGTATAAAAAGTTGGTTTTTAAAAACATTAATGGGAACTTCCATTGAGGGGATTAGGTTATGGGACGAACTTTCATCGCCCATTATTGTGGCTTCGGTGCTATTTACCTCGCTTATTGGGTTTCTGGACAATGCATCTGCTACTACATTGGATGTTCCTGGTTATATTTCAGTTCGTAATTAAATTCTTCCAGGTAACTCTTCCAACGTTTTAATTTACCATTGTGGTTTTTGTTGCTTAAGGCAAAAGTAAGTGGTTGGTGATCTGTGAATATTACCACCTTAGCTGTACCGTAAAGGTATATTCGGAGGCTTTGTAGAGCCCAAACTATTGCGAGCATTTCTTTTTCATTTTTCGCGTAATTTTCCTCTGTTTTTGATAAAGTGCGAGATATGAAAGTAATAGGTTTGCCTTCTTGTTCGAGGCCAGCTCCTATTGCATAATTTGAAGCGTCAGTTGTTAAGTGAAATTCTTTATTGAAATTTGGGGACTTTAGGATAACGTCAGTGGAATTAAGTGATTGTTTAATTTTGTTAAAAGCCTCTATTGCTTGTTCATTCATATTTACTGGGACTTTGTCTGATGCTTTGCTTGAAATTCGACCGCCTTCGCCTCTTAGTAAGATAGTGAGTGGTTTTGCTAGTTTCGCGTAGTCTCTTATAAATCTGCGGTAGTAAACTGAGAGTCCTAAAAATGATCTCAGCTCTTTGAGTGTTTTGGGTATGGGAAACTTTGAAGCTTCTTGAACCTTCTGTGGATTGGTTTTTACACCATGATCCGAAATAGTGACGCCTAGAAAATTGACTTCCCTTCTAAAAAATTCGCACTTATCCAGCTGGACTTTCATATTTGCGTTCTGTAAAGTCGTGAAGACTTGTTTCAAATGATGAGCATGTTCGTTTTCAGTTTTGCTGAAGACGATAATGTCATCGATATAGACAAAGCATATTTTTCCAACATGATCTCTTAAGATATCATCTAGGGCTCTTTGGAAGATTGAGGGAGAATTCTTGAGACCGAATGGTAGTCTAGTGAATTCGTATTTCCCGCCATTGACTGCAAATGCTGTCTTCTCTATGTCTGTTTCTTTTAGAGGGATTTGATGAAAACCGCTTTTTAGGTCGAGGACCGTGAAAAATTTATTGTCCCCTAACTGGGCTATGATGTCTCCTATTTCGGGCATAGGGTAGCGATCGGATATCGTTACTAAATTAAGTTTTCTGTAATCGATTACTAGTCTGTATTTCTTTTTTCCTGAGGCATCAGCTTTTTTTGGTACTACCCATACTGGTGCATTGTATGGCGATCTAGAGGGTCGGATTATTCCGTCATCTAACATTTCTGAAATCTGTTTTTCTACTTCTTGTTTGAGTGCGGTAGGGTAAGGATAATGTTTGCTATAGACTGGGGTATCTGAAGAGGTTCGGATTTCAGCTACTACATTTGTAGTGTAAGTTACTTTCTGTTTTGGGTCTGCGAAAAGGCTTTTAAATGCATGCGTGTCCATTGTTGTTTTCTGACTATCGGACATGTGATCGGTTCGTACTTTGATATTGTTTATTGCCTGTGCAGGCAGCTGTTTGATTCGGATTTGGCTTTTGCCGTTTATTACGAGGATGTCGTTTCTAACATCAATTATTACATTGAGTTGTTTCATCGTATCATTACCTAGGATACCATGGAACGTTTTGAGAGTAGGTAATAAGAAAAATCGAATTGGAGTGTCGTAGAGACTGAATAAGTTTAGTAGAACGTGATGGGTAATTGCTATTTTTCCGCCGATCGAATTAGCGTAGAAGGCTTCTTTGTTTATTTTAGGGCTTGCTACGAGTGAAGGTTGTATATAATTTTGGTTGGATCCAGTGTCAATGAGAAAATTAAGTACCTTGCCGTCCCCCCGTTTTACATTGGAAGTAAGGTAACGAGGAAAGATTCAAGCTAAAAAGCTATCATCGCTTGCTAAGGTTTCGTATTCGTATGGGAATTCGCGAGTGTCTTGTTCTTCAGTTGGAGCATAATAATTTTGTTCGTCGTCGTAGCGTGCATAGGCGTCAGCGTAGCCGCTAGGGTATGCATCGGCATAAGTGCTAGCTTCACCGTCAACTTGATCGTCCGCGACCTGCCCTAATGTTTCTTCAATGTTAATGTGGAATTGTCTTTGGAATTTGTTTGGCATTTGATCTGGCCTTGAAGATGGTGGTCTTTTTCCAGCGAACTGGTTGTTGTCTGGTCTGTTCATGTAGTTGATGTTTTTTGTCCTGATAGACGAATCAATCTCCATCGGTTGTGGAGGTGGTTGTGGTTTAGGAGCTGATGGCCTTGGTGGTACATTAAAGAATTGTTGTGGCTGTTGGTACATTTGTCTTGGGGCGAAACTGGGTGGTTGTGAATTAAAAGTGGGTTTTGGTGGATAATATAGATTTGGGTTGAAATTGCTTCTAGATACAGCTTGAGGGATGTTAGATCGGAATACGTGTTGATTATTGAATTTGTGAGGTTGCTAAATATTCTTTGGTGGTAGCAGAGGAATTTTGTTAGAGTTTACATTATTCCTGATGGATTGATTTTCAATTAGACGACACAGGTGAAAGACGTGTTTTGGGTCAGTTGGTTCTTTGATAGCGAGCAATCGGGGTAAATCCCCATTGAGTCCGCTTATGAAAGTATCCAGGGCTTTGTCCCTGTAGATCTTTGTGAGAGCTCTCAATGTTTCTGACGATGAATCATGGTTGTTTATTTGATTCAGGATTAAAGACAGATGATAGTAAATCGTCTGGTAAAATTCGTCGATGGATTTGCCGCGTTGGCTTAGGGTGTATAATTGGTATTCTAGCGTCTAAAGATCTCTGCGGTCTGCGAAATGATCCGTAAGACATTGTGCAATTGCTTTCCAATTCAGTGGGGTGTTATATGCCTCTAGTACGGCGTCGGCTTCTCCCACTATCTTACTACGTACAACCAATAAGATCCCGTAATGTTTCGGGGTGCCTTGGTGTGCGGAGTAGACTTCAAACACTCTGTCTACGCTTTTGCGCCATGAGGTAAACTCGGTTTTGTTCCCAGAAAATTCTTTTAATATTCTTACAATGTCCGGAAGTTTGTCTAAGTCGCTAGTTCTGCCCGCATATTCTGGTGCTATAGTCTGGTCGGTAAATATTTTAGAATCAGCATTTAATTGGAATAATTCTTTGCCTTTTTCTGTTAGTATCTTCCTAATATATTTTTCTACTGTCGTTTCGATAGGTGTTGTCCCCAAAGAACTACTGGGCGTAGTTGGGGGGTTGTCGTTCATGATATTATTGTCAGGCATTTTTAATTTGGAAAATGCTTCGCCTAGCTGGGTAATAGATTGCGAAAAGTTTGAATGTTGTGGTGTGGGAGAGGAAATTTTGCTGTCGGTTCTCCAACAAAAGCAAGAAAGAATTATGTAATTTTTTTTTTATGGTATGTTGCGAGAATTATTGTTTTCTTTCTTATTTTCAATTGGTGAAAAGATTTTGTTTTCTTATTCTATGTATTTAAGTTCTTTTTTTATGATTCTATTAGAGGAAATATTCTTTATCTTTAAGTTTTTCAAATTTTAGCTTAAACAAATTATTTATTTTTTATTTATTTATTTTTAGCTTGAAAAAAAAATATTTTACTTTATTACTTTACTTTAAATTCGCTTTAATTATTTCTTGAACGTTTTATATTTTCCTTGATTGGCATTCATATGCCTTAATTCTTGTTTTCTTGTTATGATTTTTCTTATATATTGACAATTTTAACTTAAAGGATACGCTTACAGTAGTATTTTAATCATTGGTGATTCCCGCGACGGTGGCCCGGATTTATCTCTTTCGTCTATTACCTCGGTGGAGTATAGTTACTCAGGATCCTGCAGCTCACACACAATTTCGCGGTACCCTACGGACGGACACTATAGGGTATCAGCAATCTGGTTTCTTTATGGAACCACGAAGAAAGTTTAGTTCACTGTATATTCGCAATCTTTGGGTTTGATTGCTTTATACTCGGTCGCGTTCACTTGGTCACTTTATGCGCTTCGCGAACAGTAGCTATTTTTTTTTCTAGGTACTCTATTTTTCGACGCGTAAACTTTTTATTCTTCACGGTCCCTGCTCGGGCGCCAATTAAATAAACCTTTGGGTTATTTTAATAAAAAAAACACATTTTTTTATTGAGTTGCTGATTTAGAACTAATTACAAATTGACTTATAATTTACCACATAACCTACGCTCTGCCGGCGTCTCTGCTGATGCTGCCGCTGCCGTCAATACCGCTGTCGTTGTTGGTCCCACGGTCGCTGGCCTGTAGAGTGCGCACTCAGCGCACGTGGCTTCTCCTCTGTGCCCTCTGCCGTTCGCACCTGTAGAACGTTGCAGTATGAGGGTGTCCGGTTGCATCCGCCGATCCCACGGTGAGCCGCTGCTAATGTTTGGTCAGCGCTCGTGGCTTCTTGCACATGGTGACTGCTTATGTTGTTGTTGTTGAGTCTCATCAGCCAAGTTGTTGTTGTGTCTTGGCTGTCTGCATACTTGTCGAGACTTTGACATGCAGGGTGTGTGTTAACTCTTCCCCCTTTAAGTGCGAGCGTCCTCGTTCGCTACATAAACTCCTTCTAGAGCCTTATTGCTTGAAGTGTTGTCTTCGCTTACTTTCCTCTTCTTTGCTGTTGTATCTCTGTTTCTTCTGATGAGTTCGATGGTTATTCCTATTATAATTAAAAATAGGATGCTGAGCGAAGTGTAGCTGAAGGTGTCCTGTAAAGTTTTTTTGGCTCCAATTTTCTCCATTGTCTTTTTGTTGTTTATGTTTAGCTCGTTGATCATCTGAAGCGAAAGAACTTCATCCAGTTTAGCTTTTTCTACTGAAAGCTGGAACAGGGGTGGCTCTGGCTCCTCGGGTTGGATCTCTTCTGTTTTGTAGATCTTGTCGTTAATTTTGACTGTGGAGTTTCTATATTGGATGAGGAATGTTCCCTGAAGTTGCAGTCTTTTTTCGTCTAGCATAACGAAACCGTTGAATCCATTCAGCATTATTGTACCTGGAAGTATCTCCTCGAACTCGGGGACGTGTTGGTTATTAATTATGGTACATTCTGGTTTTTTAAGGTTGTAAGTAATTTATTGTAGTAGTAGTAATTTATTTTTGTTACAAATTGTCCTATCGTTATGATTTTCGCAATTTTCTTTAATAGCATATAATTCATTCTTACATTCTAACAAGTTTTCATGTTTTATATCATTTATTATGTGGGCTTTCTTTACAGCTTTGACTTTGAGTGTTCTACAATCATCTGAACTTATTGTCGGGAGACTAATTATGTAAATTAAATCTTTTGTGTTTGTAGCTAGTTTAACTTTGGCAAATTTTAGAAGTTCTTCTATGTTGAAACAAAGGTTATTTTCTTTTTTGTAAATTTGTTCAACTATGTCGGTCTCTATGGCTGAAAATATGAATGAGTTTACGGTATTTGATTTTGCCCATGTAATTGCATATAGTACATTAGTTACGTTCTAATATTATTCTTGTGTACTGTTTTTCCTGATTGTGTTTTAATAGTTGAATTTATATTTTCTGCTACTATTTCTTTTTTATTAGGTGTAAGTTTTGATCCTAATCTTTTATCAATTTTGACGTATACTGTTTCCTCTGGTTCGTAGTTCTTTACCTCTTTCTTTTTCTTGTTGTGGTACTGTAAGTCAGTGTTTTGTTTTCCTTTGAGTTTTTCGACTATTTTTTTTCCTATTTTCTTCTGATTTCTCTGGGTCGTTATGGACTGACGTGCCGAAAATTATGTCTCTTGGCTTTTTTCCAACTACGGAGTGAATGGATGAGTTATATTCTTGAATCGCTTTGAAAAGAGTGTCGGTAAAATTCATTTCGCTATTGTCTTTCCTAAGGCATGTCATTATTTCTGATAGGGTGGAATGAAATCTTTCAATCTGGCCATTGCTCGTTGAACTATAGGGGGGTGTGGTAAAAACTTGTATGCCTAGTTGATCTCGTAAAAGGAATTTTATTGATGCTGAGTTTAAAGCTCTTTCGTTATCGATGACTACTATTTTTGGGATTCCAAATGCTATTAAAATTTCTCTTAGTGGAGTTTTTATGTCTTCTGCGGCCCTAGATTTTAGAATTTTTACTTGAGCGTATTTTGAGAATTTGTCAATGCTTGTTAGTATGGTGTGTTTTTCAGTAATGTAAATGTCGATATGTACGATTTCACCTGGAGATTGGGGAATCGGTGTTGATTGCATTTTGGAGTTTGGGGGGTGTCTGTCGTATTTGGATTCTTGCATGTCAGGCATGACTTCGCGATTTCTTTTACCTTTTTATGTATCTGTGGAAAAAAATATTTTTCTAAGATTTGGGCTTTGTTCTCTGAAGCGTTTCTGTGAGCTCTTCTGTGCTCTTGGGCTATTATTTCGCTTTGTCTATTAGTGTCGGTAATGTCCTCTACCTGTTTTTGGGTGTATCTAATTTTGTATGATGAGAAATGGACTGGGTAGAAATTTTGAATTCGTCCCATGATATGTTCCGGCGTGCACATGCCGTTAACTAGCCTTGGGTCGAGTCTTGCTTTAAAAATTTTATTAATTCATCTTCTGTGTAGCTTGGTTGAGTTATTATGTGCCTATGGTATGTTGGGAATGGTATCTCGAATTTGTAGTCGGGTTTTTCTCCGATTAGTATAAAAAGTTGGTTTTTAAAAACATTAATGGGAACTTCCATTGAGGGGATTAGGTTATGGGACGAACTTTCATCGCCCATTATTGTGGCTTCGGTGCTATTTACCTCGCTTATTGGGTTTCTGGACAATGCATCTGCTACTACATTGGATGTTCCTGGTTTATATTTCAGTTCGTAATTAAATTCTTCCAGGTAACTCTTCCAACGTTTTAATTTACCATTGTGGTTTTTGTTGCTTAAGGCAAAAGTAAGTGGTTGGTGATCTGTGAATATTACCACCTTAGCTGTACCGTAAAGGTATATTCGGAGGCTTTGTAGAGCCCAAACTATTGCGAGCATTTCTTTTTCATTTTTCGCGTAATTTTCCTCTGTTTTTGATAAAGTGCGAGATATGAAAGTAATAGGTTTGCCTTCTTGTTCGAGGCCAGCTCCTATTGCATAATTTGAAGCGTCAGTTGTTAAGTGAAATTCTTTATTGAAATTTGGGGACTTTAGGATAACGTCAGTGGAATTAAGTGATTGTTTAATTTTGTTAAAAGCCTCTATTGCTTGTTCATTCATATTTACTGGGACTTTGTCTGATGCTTTGCTTGAAATTCGACCGCCTTCGCCTCTTAGTAAGATAGTGAGTGGTTTTGCTAGTTTCGCGTAGTCTCTTATAAATCTGCGGTAGTAAACTGAGAGTCCTAAAAATGATCTCAGCTCTTTGAGTGTTTTGGGTATGGGAAACTTTGAAGCTTCTTGAACCTTCTGTGGATTGGTTTTTACACCATGATCCGAAATAGTGAAGCCTAGAAAATTGACTTCCCTTTTAAAAAATTCGCACTTATCCATCTGGACTTTCATATTTGCGTTCTGTAAAGTCGTGAAGACTTGTTTCAAATGATGAGCATGTTCGTTTTCAGTTTTGCTGAAGACGATAATGTCATCGATATAGACAAAGCATATTTTTCCAACATGATCCCTTAAGATATCATCTAGGGCTCTTTGGAAGATTGAGGGAGAATTCTTGAGACCGAATGGTAGTCTAGTGAATTCGTATTTCCCGCCATTGACTGCAAATGCTGTCTTCTCTATGTCTGTTTCTTTTAGAGGGATTTGATGAAAACCGCTTTTTAGGTCAAGGACCGTGAAAAATTTATTGTCCCCTAACTGGGCTATGATGTCTCCTGTTTCGGGCATAGGGTAGCGATCGGATATCGTTACTAAATTAAGTTTTCTGTAATCGATTACTAGTCTGTATTTCTTTTTTCCTGAGGCATCAGCTTTTTTTGGTACTACCCATACTGGTGCATTGTATGGCGATCTAGAGGGTCGGATTATTCCGTCATCTAACATTTCTGAAATCTGTTTTTCTACTATAGACTGGGGTATCTGAAGAGGTTCGGATTTCACCTACTACATTTGTAGTGTAAGTTACTTTCTGTTTTGGGTCTGCGAAAAGGCTTTTAAATGCATGCGTGTCCATTGTTGTTTTCTGACTATCGGACATGTGATCGGTTCGTACTTTGATATTGTTTATTGCCTGTGCAGGCAGCTGTTTGATTCGGATTTGGCTTTTGCCGTTTATTACGAGGATGTCGTTTCTAACATCAATTATTACATTGAGTTGTTTCATCGTATCATTACCTAGGATACCATGGAACGTTTTGAGAGTAGGTAATAAGAAAAATCGAATTGGAGTGTCGTAGAGACTGAATAAGTTTAGTAGAACGTGATGGGTAATTGCTATTTTTCCGCCGATCGAATTAGCGTAGAAGGCTTCTTTGTTTATTTTAGGGCTTGCTACGAGTGAAGGTTGTATATAATTTTGGTTGGATCCAGTGTCAATGAGAAAATTAAGTACCTTGCCGTCCCCCCGTTTTACATTGGAAGTAAGGTAACGAGGAAAGATTCAAGTTAAAAAGCTATCATCGCTTGCTAAGGTTTCGTATTCGTATGGGAATTCGCGAGTGTCTTGTTCTTCAGTTGGAGCATAATAATTTTGTTCGTCGTCGTAGCGTGCATAGGCGTCAGCGTAGCCGCTAGGGTATGCATCGGCATAAGTGCTAGCTTCACCGTCAACTTGATCGTCCGCGACCTGCCCTAATGTTTCTTCAATGTTAATGTGGAATTGTCTTTGGAATTTGTTTGGCATTTGATCTGGCCTTGAAGATAGTGGTCTTTTTCCAGCGAACTGGTTGTTGTCTGGTCTGTTCATGTAGTTGATGTTTTTTGTCCTGATAGACGAATCAATCTCCATCGGTTGTGGAGGTGGTTGTGGTTTAGGAGCTGATGGCCTTGGTGGTACATTAAAGAATTGTTGTGGCTGTTGGTACATTTGTCTTGGGGCGAAACTGGGTGGTTGTGAATTAAAAGTGGGTTTTGGTGGATAATATAGATTTGGGTTGAAATTGTTTCTAGATACAGCTTGAGGGATGTTAGATCGGAATACGTGTTGATTATTGAATTTGTGAGGTTGCTTAATATTCTTTGGTGGTAGCAGAGGAATTTTGTTAGAGTTTACATTATTCCTGATGGATTGATTTTCAATTAGACGACACAGGTGAAAGACGTGTTTTGGGTCAGTTGGTTCTTTGATAGCGAGCAATCGGGGTAAATCCCCATTGAGTCCTGTTATGAAAGTATCCAGGGCTTTGTCCCTGTAGATCTTTGTGAGAGCTCTCAATGTTTCTGACGATGAATTATGGTTGTTTATTTGATTCAGGATTAAAGACAGATGATAGTAAATCGTCTGGTAAAATTCGTCGATGGATTTGCCGCGTTGGCTTAGGGTGTATAATTGGTATTCTAGCGTCTAAAGATCTCTGCGGTCTGCGAAATGATCCGTAAGACATTGTGCAATTGCTTTCCAATTCAGTGGGGTGTTATATGCCTCTAGTACGGCGTCGGCTTCTCCCACTATCTTACTACGTACAACCAATAAGATCCCGTAATGTTTCGGGGTGCCTTGGTGTGCGGAGTAGACTTCAAACACTCTGTCTACGCTTTTGCGCAATGAGGTAAACTCGGTTTTGTTCCCAGAAAATTCTTTTAATATTCTTACAATGTCCGGAAGTTTGTCTAAGTCGCTAGTTCTGCCCGCATATTCTGGTGCTATAGTCTGGTCGGTAAATATTTTAGAATCAGCATTTAATTGGAATAATTCTTTGCCTTTTTCTGTTAGTATCTTCCTAATATATTTTTCTACTGTCGTTTCGATAGGTGTTGTCCCCAAAGAACTACTGGGCGTAGTTGGGGGGTTGTCGTTCATGATATTATTGTCAGGCATTTTTAATTTGGAAAATGCTTCGCCTAGCTGGGTAATAGATTGCGAAAAGTTTGAATGTTGTGGTGTGGGAGAGGAAATTTTGCTGTCGGTTCTCCAACAAAAGCAAGAAAGAATTATGTAATTTTTTTTTTTATGGTATGTTGCGAGAATTATTGTTTTCTTTCTTATTTTCAATTGGTGAAAAGATTTTGTTTTCTTATTCTATGTATTTAAGTTCTTTTTTTTATGATTCTATTAGAGGAAATATTCTTTATCTTTAAGTTTTTCAAATTTTAGCTTAAACAAATTATTTATTTTTTTATTTATTTATTTTTAGCTTGAAAAAAAAATATTTTACTTTATTTACTTTACTTTAAATTCGCTTTTAATTATTTCTTGAACGTTTTTATATTTTTCCTTGATTGGCATTCATATGCCTTAATTCTTGTTTTCTTGTTATGATATTTCTTATATATTGACAATTTTAACTTAAAGGATACGCTTACAGTAGTATTTTAATCATTGGTGATTCCCGCGACGGTGGCCCGGATTTATCTCTTTCGTCTATTACCTCGGTGGAGTATAGTTACTCAGGATCCTGCAGCTCACACACAATTTCGCGGTACCCTACGGACGGACACTATAGGGTATCAGCAATCTGGTTTCTTTATGGAACCGCGAAGAAAGTTTAGTTCACTGTATATTCGCAATCTTTGGGTTTGATTGCTTTATACTCGGTCGCGTTCACTTGGTCACTTTATGCGCTTCGCGAACAGTAGCTATTTTTTTTTTCTAGGTACTCTATTTTTCGACGCGTAAACTTTTTATTCTTCACGGTCCCTGCTCGGGCGCCAATTAAATAAACCTTTGGGTTATTTTAATAAAAAAAAACACATTTTTTTATTGAGTTGCTGATTTAGAACTAATTACAAATTGACTTATAATTTACCACATAACCTACGCTCTGCCGGCGTCTCTGCTGATGCTGCCGCTGCCGTCAATACCGCTGTCGTTGTTGGTCCCACGGTCGCTGGCCTGTAGAGTGCGCACTCAGCGCACGTGGCTTCTCCTCTGTGTCCTCTGCCGTTCGCACCTGTAGAACGTTGCAGTATGAGGGTGTCCGGTTGCATCCGCCGATCCCACGGTGAGCCGCTGCTAATGTTTGGTCAGCGCTCGTGGCTTCTTGCACAACCTGTGTCTGCGCGTGATATGGTGACTGCTTATGTTGTTGTTGTTGAGTCTCATCAGCCAAGTTGTTGTTGTGTCTTGGCTGTCTGCATACTTGTCGAGACTTTGACATGCAGGGTGTGTGTTAACTCTTCCCCCTTTAAGTGCGAGCGTCCTCGTTCGCTACATAAACTCCTTCTAGAGCCTTATTGCTTGAAGTGTTGTCTTCGCTTACTTTCCTCTTCTTTGCTGTTGTATCTCTGTTTCTTCTGATGAGTTCGATGGTTAATCCTATTATAATTAAAAATAGGATGCTGAGCGAAGTGTAGCTGAGGGTGTCCTGTAAAGTTTTTTTGGCTCCGATTTTCTCCATTGTCTTTTTGTTGTTTATGTTTAGCTCGTTGATCATCTGAAGCGAAAGAACTTCATCCAGTTTAGCTTTTTCTACTGAAAGCTGGAACAGGGGTGGCTCTGGCTCCTCGGGTTGGATCTCTTCTGTTTTGTAGATCTTGTCGTTAATTTTGACTGTGGAGTTTCTATATTGGATGAGGAATGTTCCCTGAAGTTGCAGTCTTTTTTCGTCTAGCATAACGAAACCGTTGAATCCATTCAGCATTATTGTACCTGGAAGTATCTCCTCGAACTCGGGGACGTGTTGGTTATTAATTATGGTACATTCTGATTTTTTAAGGTTGTAAGTAATTTATTGTAGTAGTAGTAATTTATTTCTGTTACAAATTGTCCTATCGTAATGAATTTCGCAATTTTCTTTAATAGCATATAATTCATTCTTACATTCTAACAAGTTTTCATGTTTTATATCATTTATTATGTGGGCTTTCTTTACAGCTTTGACTTTGAGTGTTCTACAATCATCTGAACTTATTGTCGGGAGACTAATTATGTAAATTAAATCTTTTGTGTTTGTAGCTAGTTTAACTTTGGCAAATTTTAGAAGTTCTTCTATGTTGAAACAAAGGTTATTTTCTTTTTTGTAAATTTGTTCAACTATGTCGGTCTCTATGGCTGAAAATATGAATGAGTTTACGGTATTTGATTTTGCCCATGTAATTGCATATAGTACATTAGTTAAGTTCTAATATTATTCTTGTGTACTGTTTTTCCTGATTGTGTTTTAATAGTTGAATTTATATTTTCTGCTACTATTTCTTTTTTATTAGGTGTAAGTTTTGATCCTAATCTTTTATCAATTTTGACGTATACTGTTTCCTCTGGTTCGTAGTTCTTTACCTCTTTCTTTTTCTTGTTGTGGTACTGTAAGTCAGTGTTTTGTTTTCCTTTAAGTATTTCGACTATTTTTTTTCCTATTTTCTTCTGATTTCTCTGGGTCGTTATGGACTGACGTGCCGAAAATTATGTCTCTTGGCTTTTTTCCAACTACGGAGTGAATGGATGAGTTATATTCTTGAATCGCTTTGAAAAGAATGTCGGTAAAATTCATTTCGCTATTGTCTTTCCTAAGGCATGTCATTATTTCTGATAGGGTGGAATGAAATCTTTCAATCTGGCCATTGCTCGTTGAACTATAGGGGGGTGTGGTAAAAACTTGTATGCCTAGTTGATCTTGTAAAAGGAATTTTATTGATGCTGAGTTTAAAGCTCTTTCGTTATCGATGACTACTATTTTTGGGATTCCAAATGCTATTAAAATTTCTCTTAGTGGAGTTTTTATGTCTTCTGCGGCCCTAGATTTTAGAATTTTTACTTGAGCGTATTTTGAGAATTTGTCAATGCTTGTTAGTATGGTGTGTTTTTCAGTAATGTAAATGTCGATATGTACGATTTCACCTGGAGATTGGGGAATCGGTGTTGATTGGATTTTGGAGTTTGGGGGGTGTCTGTCGTATTTGGATTCTTTGCATGTCAGGCATGACTTCGCGATTTCTTTTACCTTTTTATGTATCTGTGGAAAAAAATATTTTTCTAAGATTTGGGCTTTGTTCTCTGAAGCGTTTCTGTGAGCTCTTCTGTGCTCTTGGGCTATTATTTCGCTTTGTCTATTAGTGTCGGTAATGTCCTCTACCTGTTTTTGGGTGTATCTAATTTTGTATGATGAGAAATGGACTGGGTAGAAATTTTGAATTCGTCCCATGATATGTTCCGGCGTGCACATGCCGTTAACTAGCCTTGGGTCGAGTCTTTCTTTAAAAATTTTTATTAATTCATCTTCTGTGTAGCTTGGTTGAGTTATTATGTGCCTATGGTATGTTGGGAATGGTATCTCGAATTTGTAGTCGGGTTTTTCTCCGATTAGTATAAAAAGTTGGTTTTTAAAAACATTAATGGGAACTTCCATTGAGGGGATTAGGTTATGGGACGAACTTTCATCGCCCATTATTGTGGCTTCGGTGCTATTTACCTCGCTTATTGGGTTTCTGGACAATGCATCTGCTACTACATTGGATGTTCCTGGTTTATATTTCAGTTCGTAATTAAATTCTTCCAGGTAACTCTTCCAACGTTTTAATTTACCATTGTGGTTTTTGTTGCTTAAGGCAAAAGTAAGTGGTTGGTGATCTGTGAATATTACCACCTTAGCTGTACCGTAAAGGTATATTCGGAGGCTTTGTAGAGCCCAAACTATTGCGAGCATTTCTTTTTCATTTTTCGCGTAATTTTCCTCTGTTTTTGATAAAGTGCGAGATATGAAAGTAATAGGTTTGCCTTCTTGTTCGAGGCCAGCTCCTATTGCATAATTTGAAGCGTCAGTTGTTAAGTGAAATTCTTTATTGAAATTTGGGGACTTTAGGATAACGTCAGTGGAATTAAGTGATTGTTTAATTTTGTTAAAAGCCTCTATTGCTTGTTCATTCATATTTACTGGGACTTTGTCTGATGCTTTGCTTGAAATTCGACCGCCTTCGCCTCTTAGTAAGATAGTGAGTGGTTTTGCTAGTTTCGCGTAGTCTCTTATAAATCTGCGGTAGTAAACTGAGAGTCCTAAAAATGATCTCAGCTCTTTGAGTGTTTTGGGTATGGGAAACTTTGAAGCTTCTTGAACCTTCTGTGGATTGGTTTTTACACCATGATCCGAAATAGTGAAGCCTACAAAATTGACTTCCCTTTTAAAAAATTCGCACTTATCCATCTGGACTTTCATATTTGCGTTCTGTAAAGTCGTGAAGACTTGTTTCAAATGATGAGCATGTTCGTTTTCAGTTTTGCTGAAGACGATAATGTCATCGATATAGACAAAGCATATTTTTCCAACATGATCCCTTAAGATATCATCTAGGGCTCTTTGGAAGATTGAGGGAGAATTCTTGAGACCGAATGGTAGTCTAGTGAATTCGTATTTCCCGCCATTGACTGCAAATGCTGTCTTCTCTATGTCTGTTTCTTTTAGAGGGATTTGATGAAAACCGCTTTTTAGGTCAAGGACCGTGAAAAATTTATTGTCCCCTAACTGGGCTATGATGTCTCCTATTTCGGGCATAGGGTAGCGATCGGATATCGTTACTAAATTAAGTTTTCTGTAATCGATTACTAGTCTGTATTTCTTTTTTCCTGAGGCATCAGCTTTTTTTGGTACTACCCATACTGGTGCATTGTATGGCGATCTAGAGGGTCGGATTATTCCGTCATCTAACATTTCTGAAATCTGTTTTTCTACTATAGACTGGGGTATCTGAAGAGGTTCGGATTTCACCTACTACATTTGTAGTGTAAGTTACTTTCTGTTTTGGGTCTGCGAAAAGGTTTTTAAATGCATGCGTGTCCATTGTTTTTTTCTGACTATCGGACATGTGATCGGTTCTTACTTTGATATTGTTTATTGCCTGTGCAGGCAGCTGTTTGATTCGGATTTGGCTTTTGCCGTTTATTACGAGGATGTCGTTTCTAACATCAATTATTACATTGAGTTGTTTCATCGTATCATTACCTAGGATACCATGGAACGTTTTGAGAGTAGGTAATAAGAAAAATCGAATTGGAGTGTCGTAGAGACTGAATAAGTTTAGTAGAACGTGATGGGTAATTGCTATTTTTCCGCCGATCGAATTAGCGTAGAAGGCTTCTTTGTTTATTTTAGGGCTTGCTACGAGTGAAGGTTGTATATAATTTTGGTTGGATCCAGTGTCAATGAGAAAATTAAGTACCTTGCCGTCCCCCCGTTTTACATTGGAAGTAAGGTAACGAGGAACGATTCAAGTTAAAAAGCTATCATCGCTTGCTAAGGTTTCGTATTCGTATGGGAATTCGCGAGTGTCTTGTTCTTCAGTTGGAGCATAATAATTTTGTTCGTCGTCGTAGCGTGCATAGGCGTCAGCGTAGCCGCTAGCGTATGCATCGGCATAAGTGCTAGCTTCGCCGTCAACTTGATCGTCCGCGACCTGCCCCAATGTTTCTTCAGTATTAATGTGGAATTGTCTTTGGAATTTGTTTGGCATTTGATCTGCCCTTGAAGATAGTGGTCTTTTTCCAGCGAACTGGTTGTTGTCTGGTCTGTTCATGTAGTTGATGTTTTTTTTCCTGATAGACGAATCAATCTCCATCGGTTGTGGAGGTGGTTGTGGTTTAGGAGCTGATGGCCTTGGTGGTACATTAAAGAATTGTTGTGGCTGTTGGTACATTTGTCTTGGGGCGAAACTGGGTGGTTGTGAATTAAAAGTGGGTTTTGGTGGATAATATAGATTTGGGTTGAAATTGTTTCTAGATACAGCTTGAGGGATGTTAGATCGGAATACGTGTTGATTATTGAATCTGTAAGGTTGCTGAATATTCTTTGGTGGTAGAAGAGGAATTTTTTTAGAGTTTACATTATTCCTGATAGATTGATTTTCAATTAGACGACACAGGTGAAAGGCGTGTTTTAGGTCAGTTGGTTCTTTGATAGCGAGCAATCGGGGTAAATCCCCATTGAGTCCTGTTATGAAAGTATCCAGGGCTTTGTCCCTGTAGATCTTTGTGAGAGCTCTCAATGTTTCTGACGATGAATCATGGTTGTTTATTTGATTCAGGATTAAAGACAGATGATAGTAAATCGTCTGGTAAAATTCGTCGATGGATTTGCCGCGTTGGCTTAGGGTGTATAATTGGTATTCTAGCGTCTTAAGATCTCTGCGGTCTGCGAAATGATCCGTAAGACATTGTGCAATTGCTTTCCAATTCAGTGGGGTGTTATATGCCTCTAGTACGGCGTCGGCTTCTCCCACTATCTTACTACGTAAAACCAATAAGACCCCGTAATGTTTCGGGGTGCCTTGGTGTGCGGAGTAGACTTCAAACACTCTGTCTACGCTGTTGCGCCATGAGGTAAACTCGGTTTTGTTCCCAGAAAATTCTTTTAATATTCTTACAATGTCCGGAAGTTTGTCTATGTCGCTAATTCTGCCCGCATATTCTGGTGCTATAGTCTGGTCGGTAAATATTTTAGAATCAGCATTTAATTGGAATAATTCTTTGCCTTTTTCTGTTAGTATCTTCCTAATATATTTTTCTACTGTCGTTTCGATAGGTGTTGTCCCCAAAAAACTACTGGGCGTAGTTGGGGGGTTGTCGTTCATGATATTATCGTCAGGCATTTTTAATTTGGAAAATGCTTCGCCTAGCTGGGTAATAGATTGCGAAAAGTTTGAATGTTGTGGTGTGGGAGAGGAAATTTTGCTGTCGGTTCTCCAACAAAAGCAAGAAAGAATTATGTAATTTTTTTTTTTTATGGTATGTTGCGAGAATTATTGTTTTCTTTCTTATTTTCAATTGGTGAAAAGATTTTGTTTTCTCATTCTATGTTCTTAAGTTATTTTTTTATGATTCTATTAGAGGAAATATTCTTTATCTTTAAGTTTTTTATATTTTAGCTTAAACAAATTATTTATTTTTCTATTTATTTATTTTTAGCTTGAAAAAAAAATATTTTACTTTATTTACTTTACTTTAAATTCGCTTTTAATTATTTCTTGAACGTTTTTATATTTTTCCTTGATTGGCATTCATATGCCTTAATTCTTGTTTTCTTGTTATGATATTTCTTATATATTGACAATTTTAACTTAAAGGATACGCTTACAGTAGTATTTTAATCATTGGTGATTCCCGCGACGGTGGCCCGGATTTATCTCTTTCGTCTATTACCTCGGTGGAGTATAGTTACTCAGGATCCTGCAGCTCACACACAATTTCGCGGTACCCTACGGACGGACACTATAGGGTATCAGCAATCTGGTTTCTTTATGGAACCGCGAAGAAAGTTTAGTTCACTGTATATTCGCAATCTTTGGGTTTGATTGCTTTATACTCGGTCGCGTTCACTTGGTCACTTTATGCGCTTCGCGAACAGTAGCTATTTTTTTTTTCTAGGTACTCTATTTTTCGACGCGTAAACTTTTTATTCTTCACGGTCCCTGCTCGGGCGCCAATTAAATAA
>JARNME010000489.1:0-74455 GCA_030179655.1 Scaptomyza flava | reverse complement strand
AATTATGTGTGTCCGATCACATGGGAGATGTGTTAACATATGTATTTTGTTACTGTATAAATGTTACCAAAACATTGTGCACCGTGTGTATAATAGCCCTTATACGATATATACTCACTTCCATTATGTACAAAGTTTGAAAGTATTTCACTAAAACAGTTTACGTTCGCGCAATATATAAAATCACTTCACTTTGCTACAATGCTTTTGTTTATTTTCGCGATGACAAATCCCGGCATTGTTAGCGATGGCAAGATCATCAGAAAAATCGATAATCGATGAATTTTTTACTTTGATAGATTAGATTAAACAATATATTTGCTTGTTATGTATGGAATATTAAACTAATTTTTTGCAAATAATCTAACAACTTCTATTAGATTTTATCAACCTCATTTGATTTTATCCGAAATATCGAAAAATGGCTAAAATGTCAACGTTGTCCATTGCTGATGGAAACATTAATCTCATAGACTTAAATAATCGATATTTCTTTCCAATTAATGATCTAATAATATTAAAAAAATTAATATACCCTTGCACAAAACTTTTTCAGTTAATACTGTGACTCTAGTTTATAAAACTAGTTTATAAAATTATATGAATAAAAAGTATTGCTAAATTTTAAATTCGCTACCTCACTCGCATGCTTATACATATTATTTAACTTGCTCGCTGTCTTGCTGTCTGTATATCTGTTCGCTTCTACAATCGACTCATAGTTCACCAATACCAAAGAATGGTAACGCTGTGTGCTAACGCTGTGTGATATGTATACATTGACATTTTTTAAAGTAACCCTACCGCCGCTAAAGATGTTAACACATCAAAAGTATTGCTAAATTTTAAATTCGCTACCTCACTCGCATGCTTATACATATTATTTTACTTGCTCGCTGTCTTGCTGTCTGTATATCTGTTCGCTTCTACAATCGACTCATAGTTCACCAATACCAAAGAATGGTAACGCTGTGTGCTAACGCAGTGTGATATGTATACATTGACATTTTTTAAAGTAACCCTACCGCCGCTAAAGATGTTAACACATCAAAAACACTTTTTTTTATTGAGTTGCTGATTTAGAACTAATTACAAATTGACTTATAATTTACCACATAACCTACGCTCTGCCGGCGTCTCTGCTGATGCTGCCGCTGCCGTCAATATCGCTGTCGTTGTTGGTCCCACGGTCGCTGGCCTGTAGAGTGCGCACTCAGTGCACGTGGCTTCTCCTCTGTGCCCTCTGCCGTTCGCACCTGTAGAACGTTGCAGTATGAGGGTGTCCGGTTGCATCCGCTTGTCCCACGGTGAGCCGCTGCTAATGTTTGGTCAGCGCTCGTGGCTTCTTGCACAACCTGTGTCTGCGCGTGATATGGTGACTGCTTATGTTGTTGTTGTTGAGTCTCATCAGCCAAGTTGTTGTTGTGTCTTGGCTGTCTGCATACTTGTCGAGACTTTGACATGCAGGGTGTGTGTTAACTCATGTGTTAATAATTTGTGTGTCATTCTTACATAGCTATGTGCAGTTATTTGATATCTTATAATATAAATGTGTGCTGAATTGTATATGACTTAACATTCTCCCGGCCGTTGAAACGGTTTTCAACCATACTCTAAATCCAGTGTAAATCGTCTTGGGGATGCTGAAGGTTCGGACGGGTTGACTGCTTCGTTCCTAGTGGCTGTGGGTGGACAAGTTCACCTAGATCCTTTTCGTCTTGTGCGTTGTTATCTAAAATGTTGAGAGTTGTCTCTGGTACCTTTGTTATGTTTGGTTGGATAATGTCACCAAAGCGGGCGTAGCCTTGTCTTATTTGACTCGTGACAGTGCCAAAGGTATTGATGCTAATGTTTGCGTTGCGTGCTGTAAGCCAGGTGATAGCGACAGTAGTCCACTGTTTTGTAGTTGGATAGTTGACGGTGTTCCGTTGCAAACTGCTTGTAGTTCCACTTTCGAATGTGTTGCAAAGATCCAGTTGTGTTCTGCTGTTGTGTTTTTTCCCATACTATTTTGGTTGTTCTGTAAGTTACGTGACACGTCGTTGGAGTCTTGTTGGTAAACAGTTGAAACTCAAATCGGTTGTTTACATCAAACACAGCTTGATGATCAAAGCATATGTATTTCTCGCTGTGTATTGTACGGCAGCGTTGTAGATCATCTTGGGTAAGTCCCATGAATTGATCTCTGTGGTTGTTTACACCTATAATAGGTGTTTTTAGCTCGAACAATCTCCAACGAGTTGTGTTCCACACTGGAATTGGCACCATATTAAATAGCTCGAGTATCGATGTTGACACTAGGGGTAATATTACTCTGAATATCACATGAGTGTCGGTGCTGTGCCTCTGCTCGCATAATTCTGTATATTGAATTACATTGGATGATGTCACGGGTTATTGATGTGGCAAATGATCCCGTATTTGATCCAACTGATCCCTTCATTGTTTAGGGGAGATCAACATTGAGCTTATTGTATGGTGGTGAACTCCATTTCGGATTGCATGCGCTGAAGAGATGCTGTCAATTGAGATGTCAATGCCACGTAGTTTTCCGTAAGACGTTCGCCAGTGTACTTTCCTCTGCTTTGGCTAATGGCGGCTACTTGTTGTTCAAGTAGTTTTAGACGTTTGTCCGATGTTGTCCTTGTTTTCTTGACAACGTTAATGGTTGAGTCAAGTACTGAGGTTTGGTTTCTCAGCAGTGTCAGTAGAAATTCCTCGTTCTTTTGCACCTTCTCTATGACCTTAGTCATTTTATTGGCATATTCTGAGTCTAAGACCCACTGCATCAAATGGGGAGCGGCGTTTCCGAGAATGTTGCATGAGACCGTTTGCCATTTGTAATTCATCATACAAGTGTCGATAGTGCTGTGATATTGCGTCACATGTGTGGTTGTTGTTTAATTCTGGCTATATGTACTGGAACTTCTTGATGCCTGAATTAAACGTGTTCATGTCTCTCCAGTATGGATCCAATTCATAGTAAATAACTATGGTCCAGTCGGATATTGCTCTCATCGTTGTACCAATTTTTTTATAATATATACTCCTGGTTTCGTGTCGAACCTTGTCACCGATACTGACTGTGTAAGTACCAGAGGTAGCATTAGAAGCAGAATTAGCAAGGAAGAAGTTATGGTTGGTGACATTAACCGTCTCCGTTGAGCAGCCGGCGTATCCTTTTTATCCGTATCCTCTTCTTCCATAATAGGTCGTAGTTTGGACGTTTCTTCCAGAAAGATCGGCGCCAGCCTGTTGACAGCGCGCTTGTTAATGCCTGAGGCGGTCTTTACGTCAACCACTCGTACATGGTTATCCATTCCGATAGGCCAGCTCATCACCGGAATGTTGTCTTCCTTGATAAGGACCAGCATGCCTTCCTTGATATTGGGATTAACGGTTTTCCACATGTGCCTGGCTTGTAACTCTTGCAAGTATTCCTCTGACCATTGCTTCCAGATTCCTTGCTTAATTCTGGATACTAATTCCCAACATTTCAGTAGGGATTTCGCAATGGTAGTCTAGTGAATTCGTATTTCCCACCGTTGACGGCAAATGCTGTCTTCTCTATGTCTGTTTCTTTTAGAGGGATTTGATGAAAACCGCTTTTTAGGTCGAGGACCGTGAAAAACTTACTGTCCCCTAACTGGGCTATGATGTCTCCTATTTCGGGCATAGGGTAGCGATCGGATATCGTTACTAAATTAGGTTTTCTGTAATCGATTACTAGTCTGTATTTCTTTTTTCCTGAGGCATCAGCTTTTTTTGGTACTACCCATACTGGTGCATTGTATGGCGATCTAGAGGGTCGGATTATTCCGTCATCTAACATTTCTGAAATCTGTTTTTCTACTTCTTGTTTGAGTGCGGTAGGGTAAGGATAATGTTTGCTATAGACTGGGGTATCTGAAGAGGTTCGGATTTCACCTACTACATTTGTAGTGTAAGTTACTTTCTGTTTTGGGTCTGCGAAAAGGCTTTTAAATGCATGCGTGTCCATTGTTGTTTTCTGACTATCGGACATGTGATCGGTTCGTACTTTGATATTGTTTATTGCCTGTGCAGGCAGCTGTTTGATTCGGATTTGGCTTTTGCCGTTTATTACGAGGATGTCGTTTCTAACATCAATTATTACATTGAGTTGTTTCATCGTATCATTACCTAGGATACCATGGAACGTTTTGAGAGTAGGTAATAAGAAAAATCGAATTGGAGTGTCGTAGAGACTGAATAAGTTTAGTAGAACGTGATGGGTAATTGCTATTTTTCCGCCGATCGAATTAGCGTAGAAGGCTTCTTTGTTTGTTTTAGGGCTTGCTACGAGTGAAGGTTGTATATAATTTTGGTTGGATCCAGTGTCAATGAGAAAATTAAGTACCTTGCCGTCCCCCGTTTTACATTGGAAGTAAGGTAACGAGGAACGATTCAACCTAAAAAATTCAGTTCGGACATGTCGACTGTCTCGACAGGGGTATCATCGCTTGCTAAGGTTTCGTATTCGTATGGGTATTCGCGAGTGTCTTGTTCTTCAGTTGGAGCATAATAATTTTGTTCGTCGTCGTAGCGTGCATAGGCGTCAGCGTAGCCGCTAGCGTATGCATCGGCATAAGTGCTAGCTTCGCCGTCAACTTGATCGTCCGCGACCTGCCCTAATGTTTCTTCAATGTTAATGTGGAATTGTCTTTGGAATTTGTTTGGCATTTGATCTGCCCTTGAAGATAGTGGTCTTTTTCCAGCGAACTGGTTGTTGTCTGGTCTGTTCATGTAGTTGATGTTTTTTGTCCTGATAGACGAATCAATCTCCATCGGTTGTGGAGGTGGTTGTGGTTTAGGAGCTGATGGCCTTGGTGGTACATTAAAGAATTGTTGTGGCTGTTGGTACAGTTGTCTTGGGGCGAAACTGGGTGGTTGTGAATTAAAAGTGGGTTTTGGTGGATAATATAGATTTTGGTTGAAATTGTTTCTAGATACAGCTTGAGGGATGTTAGATCGGAATACGTGTTGATTATTGAATCTGTAAGGTTGCTGAATATTCTTTGGTGGTAGCAGAGGAATTTTGTTAGAGTTTACATTATTCCTGATAGATTGCTTTTCAATTAGACGACACAGGTGAAAGGCGTGTTTTAGGTCAGTTGGTTCTTTGATAGCGAGCAATCGGGGTAAATCCCCATTGAGTCCTCTTATGAAAGTATCCAGGGCTTTGTCCCTGTAGATCTTTGTGAGAGCTCTCAATGTTTCTGACGATGAATCATGGTTGTTTATTTGATTCAGGATTAAAGACAGATGATAGTAAATCGTCTGGTAAAATTCGTCGATGGATTTGCTGCGTTGGCTTAGGGTGTATAATTGGTATTCTAGCGTCTTAAGATCTCTGCGGTCTGCGAAATGATCCGTAAGACATTGTGCAATTGCTTTCCAATTCAGTGGGGTGTTATATGCCTCTAGTACGGCGTCGGCTTCTCCCACTATCTTACTACGTACAACCAATAAGATCCCGTAATGTTTCGGGGTGCCTTGGTGTGCGGAGTAGACTTCAAACACTCTGTCTACGCTTTTGCGCCATGAGGTAAACTCGGTTTTGTTCCCAGAAAATTCTTTTAATATTCTTACAATGTCCGGAAGTTTGTCTAAGTCGCTAATTCTGCCCGCATATTCTGGTGCTATAGTCTGGTCGGTAAATATTTTAGAATCAGCATTTAATTGGAATAATTCTTTGCCTTTTTCTGTTAGTATCTTCCTAATATATTTTTCTACTGTCGTTTCGATAGGTGTTGTCCCCAAAGAACTACTGGGCGTAGTTGGGGGGTTGTCGTTCATGATATTATTGTCAGGCATTTTAATTTGGAAAATGCTTCGCCTAGCTGGGTAATAGATTGCGAAAAGTTTGAATGTTGTGGTGTGGGAGAGGAAATTTTGCTGTCGGGTCTCCAACAAAAGCAAGAAAGAATTATGTAATTTTTCTTTTTTTATGGTATGTTGCGAGAATTATTGTTTTCTTCCTTATTTTCAATTGGTGAAAAGATTTTGTTTTCTTATTCTATGTATTTAAGTTCTTTTTTTATGATTCTATTAGAGGAAATATTCTTTATCTTTAAGTTTTTCAAATTTTAGCTTAAACAAATTATTTATTTTTTTATTTATTTATTTTTAGCTTGAAAAAAAAATATTTTACTTTATTTACTTTACTTTAAATTCGCTTATAATTATTTCTTGAACGTTTTTATATTTTTCCTTGATTGGCATTCATATGCCTTAATTCTTGTTTTCTTGTTATGATTTTTCTTATATATTGACAATTTTAACTTAAAGGATACGCTTACAGTAGTATTTTAATCATTGGTGATTCCCGCGACGGTGGCCCGGATTTATCTCTTTCGTCTATTCCCTCGGTGGAGTATAGTTACTCAGGATCCTGCAGCTCACACACAATTTCGCGGTACCCTAGGGACGGACACTATAGGGTATCAGCAATCTGGTTTCTTTATGGAACCGCGAAGAAAGTTTAGTTCACTGTATATTCGCAATCTTTGGGTTTGATTGCTTTATACTCGGTCGCGTTCACTTGGTCACTTTATGCGCTTCGCGAACAGTAGCTATTTTTATACTCGATACCGAAGGTAACTAGTATATTGGTTTTGTGCAATGTCCGTCATGGTGTCTGTCCGTCTGTCCGTCTGTCCGTCCGTATGTATGCAAGTTTTTTCCACACCCTTCAAGCTAGAGACTTGAAACTTTCCAATTCTCTTTATCTATGGGATAGTAAATTAAAGTGTCAAGATGGGGGTTCTACGATAACTGGGGGGCTGGCAAATCGATAAATTCGATAACTCAAAACCGATAAATCCACATATTTCGCACATCCTTACAGCTAGAACTACCAAATTTGGTAAGAAGATAGCTACTAGCAACCCCCAAAAAACTGCATCAATAATTTTGGAGCCAATACGGTCGCTGGCCTGTAGAGTGCGCACTCAGCGCACGTGGCTTCTCCTCTGTGCCCTCTGCCGTTCGCACCTGTAGAACGTTGCAGTATGAGGGTGTCCGGTTGCATCCGCTTGTCCCACGGTGAGCCGCTGCTAATGTTTGGTCAGCGCTCGTGGCTTCTTGCACAACCTGTGTCTGCGCGTGATATGGTGACTGCTTATGTTGTTGTTGTTGAGTCTCATCAGCCAAGTTGTTGTTGTGTCTTGGCTGTCTGCATACTTGTCGAGACTTTGACATGCAGGGTGTGTGTTAACTCTGTGTGCTGAATTGTATATGACTTAACATTCTCCCGGCCGTTGAAACGGTTTTCAACCATACTCTAAATCCAGCGTAAATCGTCTTGGGGATGCTGAAGGTTCGGACGGGTTGACTGCTTCGTTCCTAGTGGCTGTGGGTGGACAAGTCCATCGTCGTTGCGTCCGCATTGCATATGCACATAGTATTATGACAGATATCACTAGTGCAGCGTAAGCGGCTATGTGATGATTTTGGACCGAGCTTATTTGGTTGGGCAGCTCTTCTTTGTTGAGTGTTGCCAATTTTACCTGTAGTTCACCTAGATCCTTTTCGTCTTGTGCGTTGTTATCTAAAATGTTGAGAGTTGTCTCTGGTACCTTTGTTATGTTTGGTTGGATAATGTCACCAAAGCGGGCGTAGCCTTGTCTTATTTGACTCGTGACAGTGCCAAAGGTATTGATGCTAATGTTTGCGTTGCGTGCTGTACAGCCAGGTGATAGCGACAGTAGTCCACTGTTTTGTAGTTGGATAGTTGACGGTGTTCCGTTGCAAACTGCTTGTAGTTCCACTGTCGAATGTGTTGCAAAGGTCCAGTTGTGTTCTGCTGTTGTGTTTTTTCCCATACCATTTTGGTTGTTCTGTAAGTTACGTGACACGTCGTTGGAGTCTTGTTGGTAAACAGTTGAAACTCAAATCGGTTGTTTACATCAAACACAGCTTGATGATCAAAGCATATGTATTTCTCGCTGTGTATTGTACGGCAGCGTTGTAGATCATCTTGGGTAAGTCCCATGAATTGATCTCTGTGGTTGTTTACACCTATAATAGGTGTATTTAGCTCGAACAATCTCCAACGAGTTGTGTTCCACACTGGAATTGGCACCATATTAAATAGCTCGAGTATCGATGTTGACACTAGGGGTATTATTACTCTGAATATCACATGAGTGTCGGTGTTCTGTATATTTGAATAACATTGGATGATGTCACGGGTATTATTTGATCTGGTGGCAAATGATCCCGTATTTGATCCAACTGATCCCTTCATTGTTTAGGGGAGATCAACATTGAGCTTATTGTATGGTGGTGAACTCCATTTCGGATTGCATGCGCTGAAGAGATGCCGTCAATTGAGTTGTCAATGCCACGTAGTTTTCCGTAAGACGTTCGCCAGTGTACTTTCCTCTGCTTTGGCTAATGGCGGCTACTTGTTGTTCAAGTAGTTTTAGACGTTTGTCCGATGTTGTCCTTGTTTTCTTGACAACGTTAATGGTTGAGTCAAGTACTGAGGTTTGGTTTCTCAGCAGTGTCAGTAGAAATTCCTCGTTCTTTTGCACCTTCTCTATAACCTTAGTCATTTTATTGGCATAGTCTGAGTCTAAGACCCACTCCCCACAAATGGGGAGCGGCGTTTCCGAGTATGTTGCATGAGACCGTTTGCCATTTGTAATTCATCATACAAGTGTCGATAGTGATGTGATATTGCGTCACATGTGTGGTTGTTGTTTAATTCTGGGCATATGTAATGGAACTTCTTGATGCCTGAATTAAACGTGTTCATGTCTCTCCAGTATGGATCCAATTCATAGTAAATAACTATGGTCCAGTCGGATATTGCTCTCATCATTGTACCAATTTTTTCATAATATACTCCTGGTTTCGTGTCGAACCTTGTCACCGATACTGACTGTGTAAGTACCAGAGGTAGCATTAGAAGCAGAATTAGCAAGGAGGAAGTTATGGTTGGTGACATTAACCGTCTCCGTTGAGCAGCCGGCGTATCCTTTTTATCCGTATCCTCTTCTTCCATAATAGGTCGTAGTTTGGACGTTTCTTCCAGAAAGATCGGCGCCAGCCTGTTGATGGCGCGCTTGTTAATGCCTGAGGCGGTCTTTACGTCAACCACTCGTACATGGTTATCCATTCCCATAGGCCAGCTCATCACCGGAATGTTGTCTTCCTTGATAAGGACCAGCATGCCTTCCTTGATATTGGGATTAACGGTTTTCCACATGTGCCTGGCTTGTAACTCTTGCAAGTATTCCTCTGACCATTGCTTCCAGATTCCTTGCTTAATTCTGGATACTAATTCCCAACATTTCAGTTGGGATTTCTCTTCGCGATCGGCGTTGACATCGGGTGGAGCCGTTAGTGTTTCACCAATCAGGAAATGAGCTGGGGTGAGAGCTGTGGTGTCCGTAGGATCATTTGACATCGGGGTTATTGGGCGTGAATTCAAGATAGTTTCGATTTCGATGATCACCGTGTTAAGTTCCTCAAATCTATGGGTCGCCGTGTTGGCTGTCGTTACCAACAGTCGCTTTGCCAACTTGACTGCAGCTTCCCAAAGGCCTCCAAAGGATGGCGCTCGTGGCGGGATGAATTCCTTCAGCTGGTTGTTTGCTCCGACGAAGTTGGTTGCATTGTCACAATGAATTGTTTGACATTTGCCACGGCGAATTAAGAAGCGTCGCAACGCCCCCAAAAAGGCGTTTGTGGTCAGATCGCTTACCAGTTCAAGGTGAATCGCCTTTGTAGAGAAACAGCAGAATACGGCTATGTATGCCTTTTTCCTCGAAGTTTGTGGTGAATCTAGATTGGCCCGCAGTAATCTACGCCTGTTGTAAAAAATGAGCGAGTTGGTGTTACTCGATCGGCTGGCAAATTAGCCATAATTTGGTTCATTAACTTGGGCCTTGCCTTGTTGCATGTCACGAAGTTGTGAATAATATTCATGCCATTGTTTTGTCGTTGAGGATCCAATATTGTTGTCTAGCGGTTGCTCGTCAGGCTTGGGCACCGCAAGCCATATTGTCCTCATGCAGATCTTTCAACTGCAATTTTACTATTGGATCATTGTAGGGCAGCAGAATCTGGTGCATCGCATCGTAAGGGAGTGGGGCATGATCCAATCTGCCACCAACTCATATAAGTCCATCGGATCCTTGCAGGTGGGACAGCGATGACATGAAACTCATTTTTTCCACCATGTTGTGACGCTGCATCGTTTTTAGCTCAGCAGCAAATTCCACTTGTTGTATTGTCCGCAAAATTACGTTTCGAGCGTGATTCAACTCCTCGACGCTTAGAGTGACAGTTGCTGGTCTGTATTTTTTGTAGCAGAAGCGTAACATGTAAGCCACAATGCGTTGTAACTTGTGAAATGAATGGCTGTGTCTACAAGTGTACAATTCTTCACCTATTGTAGATAGAGATATTGTGAGACTTATATGTATCGTTTTCCTTTCCAGGTTGCTGGGGGTGATACTGGGTAAGGCTGACCATTTGTCTGGAGAGCCATGCAGAAATAGTGGTCCATACAACCATAAGTTGTGCTCATGTAGTTTTCGTGCCGATATTCCTCTTGAGAGTACATCTTCCGCATTGTTGGCCGATGATACATGCCGCCATTGAGTCTGGCTTGTCAAGGCCTGAATTTTCGCTATTCGGTTTGCCACAAATGTATGATATGTGGCGGCAGCTGCGTTGATCCATGAAAGGACAACCGTAGAATCTGACCAAAAGTATCCTGGCACTGTGTTGCTGTCGAGGCTTAGATCGCGTCGAACCCTTTCTAGTCGAGGGAGTGACTTTTTTGCTGTTGGAGACTCTCGAGACTTTGAACATAGTAGCCGAACAGATATTTGTTTGTTTCTTTGAGTCTTACCATCATAAACGTGCCTTGGGATTCACATTGAGTTAAGGCTTTGCAACTCGTCTCGATACTCCTTCCAATCATTCTGAAGACTTGTAGGTAACTCGTCGTCCCAATCGAGCTTTAATTCCCAGAGGCGTTACATGAAAATTTTTGCCTTTACTACGACTGGAGCGAACAAGCCTAGTGGGTCGAAGATCTGTGCCAGCTCCGAGCAGACTGCACGTTTTGTAATGACTGTTGCTGCAATGCTGTGAGTTCGACCGCCAAGTTGATCCGTTTTGGGCGTCCAAATAAGGCCTAATGTTTTTACACTGTACTGTTCCAGTGTGTCTCCGAGCTGTACGTCGTTAACTGTGTCTTCTTTTGGAATTCCCTCCAATATTTGTTCATTGTTTGAACACCATTTTCGTAGTTTGAATCCCGATGGCTGAAAAATTTTGTTTAGTTCTTGTTGAACTTGTTTCGCTTCTGCGATTGTGTCGGTGCCGGTCAGGCAATCGTCTACATAAAAGTCACGTTGTAGTGCCTTTGCACTCATCTGTAGCCTTTCCATATGCTTATTAGCCAGAGTATCCAAACATTTTATTGCTAAAAATGGTGCGGATTTTGTGCCATATGTGACTGTTTTCAATCGATAGTAATTAATTTCTTCCGATGAATTGTTGCTCCATACAATCAGTTGATGAAACTGATTGTCCGGATTGATCCATACCTGACGATACATTTTTTCAATGTCAGCCGTAAACACATATCTATGTGTTCTGAATCGTAGTAGAATAGACATAAGATCGCTTTGAACCGTGGGGCCTGCATGCAGTATGTCATTCAGCGATTTTCCAGAAGATGTTTTGCACGATGCGTCGAAGACAACTCGTAATTTTGTTGTTGTGCTGTCAGGCTTCAACACGCAATGATGCGGAATCACGTAGTGATTTTTAGGAATCTGTTGCGGTGTAACTTGTTTCATGTGTCCCAGCTTCTCATACTCCGCCATGAACGCTGCGTACTGCTTCCACGTGTCAGCGGAGGTTCTGCGCTCTAACGATAGAAACCGTTTGGTCGCAATCTCCATGGACTCTCCGAGGGCTGAATAGTGTTCAGAAAATGGAAGTTGAACGATGAATCTGCCGTCCACCGCCACTTGTAAATGTTCTAAGAAGTGCCTTTCACAATGCGCTTCAATTGATGTTCGGTGTTTATCTGTTGTATCCAAGCTATCTAATGTCCAGAATCGTTCCATTAATGCATTTGTTACCTCACTTGTTGCAACTGCGCAGATGGCTGACGACTTACTTGCAGCATTTACCTTTCCAGCAATGATCCACCCGAACTCGGTTTTTTGCATCGTTGGACCAGACTGGAACATTTTGTGTTGTTGTGGGAGCAATATTGAAAAACAGTGCTCTGCTCCAATCAACATGTTGATTTTGCCTGGTCTGTTGAAGTTTGGATCCGCCAGTGGTAACTTGCTCGGCATGCCCCAATCGGCCGTGTTGATCGACTGTGCAGGTTGATCCGAAATTATATGCGGTAATACGAATGCTTCCAATCGCATCGTAAAATTGCTGTGTAGTGATTTAACTAGGACATTCACTCGAGCCTTGCTGACTCTTCGCTGTCCTCCGATGCCCTCAATCCGGAGTGTTGTGTCATGACGCTTAAGTCCCAACATTGTCACAAGTCTTTCGGAAACAACGTTGATTTGTGATCCAGAGTCCAGTAGTGCCTTGAATGATGCTTGTTGTCCGTTAGTTGCTTGAATAGCTACCTTTGCTGTTGCAAGTAAGTTATAGTTCTGGTTGATTGCGGATGCCACAACTTGTGATAATGGCTCTGCTGCTGCTGATGTGACAACATTTTCCAAATGCACTAGAGTGTGGTGCTTTTGTTGCACTTAAAACAGCTGAAGTTGCTTGTGCATGCCTTTGTTTTATGGTCATCTTTAAGGCAGTTGACGCATAACCTTTGTCTTTGCACCCAATTTAAGCGCTCGCTGACAGATTTTGCGCGAAATTCGTCACATTCAGATAAATAATGACTTGTCTTTTTACAGAAAAGACATCCCTTTTGTGCACCTGAAGATGTTGCACATGTCGCGTTTTTTGACTCCTTTTTAAAGATTCCAGGTGCCTTTTTTCCAGTAGCCATGACCCGAACTCGCTGTTCGAGGAACTGGAGCATGGTGCCCAGTGGCTGGATTTCCTTTGTACTACCCAATGATTGTTCATAGAGTATTGTGTTTGTTCCATCCAACTTGTTTCTGAGGATGGCAGTGATGATTGGATCCTATGTTGAGATGTCAATCCCGAGTCCCTTCAGTGAAGCTAATGACTCTTCGGTGGTGATGTGGAGCTCCTTTAAGGACTTCACATCGTCGCTGAAGGTTTGTTGCAGTAAGAGGCGATTTAAAACCCTATATGCGAAGTCTCTAGGATTGTTGTAGGCATCTTCTAAGATTTCCCATGCGTAGAAATAGTTATTTTCCCTAAGATTGATGTGATGGATTAATCTTTTCGCCTCTCCGACTACGCTGGTTTTTAAATACCACATCTTGGGGATGGTTGGCATCTTTGTTTCTTGTATCATACACTAAACGTTGCAGTCGGACGCAACTGACTGCGGCATACTCGATACCAGTACAGATGTAGAAAACAATATTTTTTTTTTTAAATTTGTAACTTCAAAACTTATCTAGAATTATGTATAACATAATTATATATAAAACTAACCTTACTTCGCCGCTCGAATTTGCTCCCGATTAATAATTTCAATCGGTATCGAGGGAACACCACGTGGAGGCCATCACGCCTGAATGGGGCTCTTATATAATTTTAAGAGCCTTCGAGTCGACTTGAAATAATTTATCATAAATCATTTCCATGTTCCCCACTTAAAATAACCTTTTATTTTTATACTCGATACCGAAGGTAAAGAGTATATTGGGTTTGTGCAATGTCCGTCATGGTGTCTGTCCGTCTGTATGAAAGCAACTTTTTTCCACACCCTTCAAGCTAGAGACTTGAAACTTTCCAATTCTCTCTATCTATGGAATAGTAAATTAAAGTGGCAAGATTGGGGTTCTACGATAACTGGGGGGCTGGCAAATCGATAAATTTGATAACTCGAAACCGATAAATCCACATATTTCGCACATCCTGACAGCTAGAACTACCAAATTTAGTGAGAAGAAAGTGACAAGCAACCCCCAAAAAATGACATCAAAAACTTTGGAGTCAACCCCAACCATTCCGCCCCCAGCCCCCCGCATTTTTAAGTCAAAAAAGCCTATATCTCTTACAGTTTTTGAGCAAGAGCCACCAAATTTGGTGCCATGATAGGTGATGATAACCCGCCAAAAACTGCATCAAAACTTAGGATGCCACGCGCACCAAAACCGCCCTAGCCAACCCCATCTGCCAAAACGTTTCGTCAAAAACGGGAATGAGTGTATCATCCGGAGAAGTGGAGCTAGAGCCACCAAATTTGGTAGGAAGATACCAGGCAACGACCCCCAACAATCTGCATCAAAGTTTTGGATTTTCCCCACCTTTGACAAACTTTGAGCTAGAGTCACCAAATTTGGTATGAAGATAGCAATTGACATCCCACAAAGATCTGCATCAAAAATTGACTGCCACGCCCACCCATTCCGCCCCAGCCCCCCTTTCCCACTTTTACAAGCTTCGAGCTAGAGTCACCTGTAGTATACACATATATTCATATATATTCAAATGTAATAAACAGCAACACTTTGTTGTTGTCTAAACATTAAATCGAGCAACGACACTTTGTCGTTGCATAAACAATAAGCCAAGCACCCAGTGCTGGTAATATGATCGCGTAAGAATGCAACGCGCACAACGATGCCGCGTCAGCGTTCTCACGCTTTGACCATGTACTATACATATGTGTATCATCTCACTCTCTTTACATTATATATTAAACTATGTACGGCTCTCGCGCTGACTTCTCTGCTGAAGCAGTGGCCAGCCTTAAAAACTTAGAATCAAAAACTGAATTCATAAAATAAAGATACACATAACTGCCCAGACGTGGCACCGCAAATTACTATACTTTATACGTTATACATGGCGACCGTGACATGTGATTTCGAATATATAATAAAATATTAGTGCTTGTACGAAAATGAAATGAAGTGGATGTTAATACATTCATGATGAGTTAAATACAACAACGTAAAAGTGCAATCCATTTAAAATAAAAACATTTAACTAAATTAAAAATTAACAACATTGAGTGGTGAAAAAAAAAATGCGAAAAGACTTAAATAACTAAATATGCAAATCAACAATAACAAAAACAGCAGCAGCAACAGCAGCAGCAACATTTATGCACGCGCAATTGAAAATCACAGCAGCAGCAGCGAAAAAAAATCAACGCAACACTTTCAACAATAGTAATGAAGACAAGCCGAAGACGACAACAGCAGCAGCAACAATAACAAAAATAAATAACACATATATAAAACTGATACAGATTTTTTCTCTAAAGAAACACATCTATGAGCGACGACCCCGCCTTCGTAAACGCTGCTCCCGTTGAGCAAAGGAACGCACCGACGCTGAAAGAGGCGCTTGAGGTGTGTCCAACCGATGGACCACGGCCGCTCACAATAGCTGAGTACAAGGCCCGGAACACCAAGAAGCCCCCAAAGAAGACAAAACGGGGAGGCAGAATCAAAAGACTACTGCAACAGAGACGACTGGAGCGGGATATGCTGCAGACGTATGCAGACAAGGAAGAACAGCAAAGGTGTCAACAACGCATAGATGACATCACGGCACAACTTCGCCAAAAGAGCGAAGTAACGCAAAAGAGCTGCTAAATGCCAAGCTCCACTTTGCCTTTATTTTTAATACCTACCAAAAAACAACTTGTAGCACCGCAAGGTGCAAGTTGGAATATCTAACATCTGATAGGCTTTAACTAACACCATATGATTGGTAATTACTGTAAACCAATCATATGTACACTACACTCAAACACTTAATACCACAAAAATGGGAAATTAAATTAAAAAAAAAGAATTTTTAACAAATACACAATATTTCCAGAAATCAGAAAAATTCACAGAATTCTTGATCAGGCAGACTTTCATGTCAGTTTTCAATACAGTTAACTTAGACATATTCAGGGGAAATTATCATTTGCCAGAACCAGTCATGGGTCTAGTAGACGTCAAGTCTGTGGACTCGACAGCCAACGTAATTAACAAAGTTGACGTGTCGTCCCCAGATTTGAAGTACATGCTGATCTTGGTTCTAATTATTGTTATACTCATGGTTTTGAACACAGTGTCAAAACTATACAAAAGTCACAGAAGGAATATCAAGAGGAGGTATATGAGCAAAGAAATAAGTAACGCAGCAGAGTTAGAAAAAATTTAAATTGTCCCTCATAATTTTCATAATTTTTCAAACATGATAAAAAACAAAATAGATGCTATTTACAATAAATACCCTAATTTTCGTATACAAGCTATACAAATACTTTCCGGATTCCATGAATATATCTCCGTTTATAAGTTCGAAAATGAATTTATGGAAAGATATAATATCTCAATAAGTCCATTATACGGTTGCGATAAGACCGAAAAGGCAAAAGTTTTAGAAACCTTACCGTATGTCCATGTAAAAAGATATGTAGAACAACATCCCATTCTTGGCCCTGCCAACATTTTTATTGTGCGACTACATAGGTAATAAAACTTCAAAAAAAAAAAAAAAATCATCATGGTAGAACTCAAGCTATTAGCTAGATTTATGCCGTTCTTGGTGTTTTTGGTCAATAACGGACCAACCCATCCGAAAATAAAAATTATCCTTCAGTGGATAATCTCCAACAAGTCCGTTAAATTACACATGTACAATCAAATACAACGTATACTATCATTGCAATATAAAAATTTGCTACGAAAAAACGTTCGCTTACCAAAATCGATAAATGATTTGTTCATAAATCAAATTATCAAAGCAGAACTATTGAGCTCCGAAAGTGACGACTCTGACGTTCAAATAATTGATTAAAAAAAAAAAAAAATAATTAACCAAAACTATACCAAATGGCAACAATTTTTTTTTGAAAATTCCAATTAACAAAAAAAAAAAATGTAGAAGGAATAGTTATGAGTTGGCAAGAAATAGAAAACAAAATCGAACTTATAAAACAAAAATTCGACAAGTCATATAAATGTGTCAATAAAAACACAACAATAAAAGTCGAAACGTTGTCGCACCATATTACAGTATTAACGACTGAATATAACACACTTAGCGAATTAGCATCTTCACTAAAGAGCAAGCTAACGAATGCGCACAACGAATATTGTTTAAAAATATTACGACAATTAGCTCAAAAGTTAGAGACGATAAGTGTTCGTCGTGATATTAAACTAACTATTAACAAAAACCCTTATTTTCCAATTGAGTTTGACGAAAGTCAACTCCAGGATTTAAACGAGTCCAAGCCAACAATTGACTTTGATGAGTCAGAACAAGAGTGTTCCGATTCAGATAACACCAACAAAGAAATACAAAAACCAGACATGACAGACACAGCAATTGCCAACAGGGCATATATGAGGGAGATATCCTCCTCAATCCCAGAATTTGACGGGAAAAAGTTAAATTTACAAAGATTCTTAACTTCGTTAAGACTGATAAATTTAACAAAAGGCACATTTGAGAACATAGCCGTAGAAGTAATCAAGTCAAAAATAATTGGCTCAACCTTCTATAAAGTCCAAAATGAGACAACCATAGATGCAATAATAAAGAAATTGCAAGAATCTATTGTCGGCGAAACATCCGACGTGGTAAAAGCCAAAATGGCTAATGTCTATCAAAAGGGTAAAACTGCCACGCAATTTACCAATGAAATCGATAATCTACGAAGATTACTTGAATCTTCGTGTATCAATGAGGGATTGCCAGCAGAACTTGCTGATAAATTCAGCACAAAAGAAGCAATAAATGTCATGATTAAAAACTGCGATCATGGCAAGCTAAAAACAATATTGGAAGCAGGTACATTCCCAACAATGAATGACGCTGTAAGTAAATATATACATTGCAGTACAGAAATTACAGGATCGACAAATGCAATCCTATTTGCACAGAGAGGACACCCCAATCGAGGTAATTTCCGAGGAAATTATCGAGGTAGAGGCAATTACCAAGGTTATAATAATAATTATGGTAATTATAACAATTACTATAATAATAATAACCGAGGACGCGGAAATTTCCGAGGAAATAACCGCGGCCGTAGCAACGCCAACAGGGGATACCACAACAACAACTATAACAATAATAACAATAATAGACAAGATGGTAACGTACGATACACTCAGAGTAATTCGGAAAACCAACAAGCACCCTTAAGTACTCCCAACCAATAAATTCAACAATTCACGTCATCAATCTTAATCTCAACATTTTTATAAATTTACAAAATGAGTATACGAAAACAATGTTGACGTTACTCATAGATACTGGCGCAGATATCTCAATTTTAAAAGAACAGTCCGACATTTACCAAGAAATAGATAACAATACAACCACAACTATCAGCGGAATTGGAGAAGGTTCAATCCATTCCACTGGACTAACTTTCGTTGAATTAACAACAGGTAAATATATAATTCCACATTATTTTCATTTAGTAGACACAAATTTTCCTATTCCATGTGACGGAATAATCGGTATGGATTTCATAAAGAAATTCAATTGTCAGTTAGACTTCAAAGCAAGCGAAGACTTGTTTATATTAAGACCTCAAAATTTAAATTTTCCAATAACTATCCCCATAGTTCATACCACTGACAATAATACCACAATCTTACCTTTACGATCCGAAGTTGTCCGACAAATAAAACTAGATACAAAAGATGATCATATTATGATACCATGTCAAGAAATTGAGAATGGAGTATTTATAGCAAGCTCCATATCCAATTCCAAAAACACATTTGTCCGAATTCTGAATACAACAAATTCAAATAAAGTAATTAACCTAGACAAAGTCAGATTTGAACCACTAACTAGTTACGAGATTTTCAATAAAAATCATCTATCAAGAGATGAAGAAATTATATCTAAGTTAAGAAAAAATTGTCCGCTACCATATAAAAAATGTTAACCGAACTCTGCGTCAAGTATACAGACATATTCGGACTAGAATCCGAAGCAATAACCACGAATAATTTTTACAAACAAAAATTAAGATTGAAAGACAATGAACCAACATATATCAAAAATTATAGAATTCCTCAAAGTCAACAGACAGAAATAGCCAAGCAAGTCGAAAAGTTAATAAAAGACAATATTGTAGAACCTTCTGTATCAGAATACAAAAGCCCCCTGCTCTTAGTACCAAAAAAATCATTACCTGATTCAAATGATAAAAGATGGCGTTTAGTAATTGATTACCGCCAAATAAATAAGAAACTGTTAGCTGACAAATTTCCACTTCCAAGAATAGATGATATTCTTGATCAACTAGGCCGAGCACAATTTTTCTCGTGTTTAGATCTAATATCAGGATTCCATCAAATAGAACTTGAAGAAAATTCAAGAAATATAACGTCTTTTTCAACGAGCAATGGCTCTTATTGCTTCACGCGATTACCTTATGGTTTAAAAATAGCGCCCAATTCTTTTCAAAGAATGATGACAATTGCATTTTCTGGTCTTGAACCATCACAGGCATTCCTTTACATGGATGACCTAATTGTCATCGGTTGTTCCGAACAACATATGATTAAAAACCTTAAAAACGTTTTTGACTTATGCAGAAAGAACAATCTAAGATTGCACCCAGACAAGTGCACATTTTTCATGCATGAAGTGACCTTCCTAGGTCATAAGTGTACTGACAAAGGTATTCTCCCAGATGACAAAAAGTATGATGTCATTGAAAACTACCCAGTCCCTACGGACGCAGACAGCGCTAGAAGATTTGTTGCATTTTGTAACTATTATAGACGTTTTATTAAAAATTTTGCAGAATATTCACGTCACATAACCAATTTATGTAAAAAGTATGTCAAATTTGACTGGACACCTAGTTGTCAAAATGCATTTGAATATTTAAAAGAAAAATTAATGAGTCCTACATTATTACAATACCCAGATTTTAGCAAAGAATTTTGCATAATCACAGACGCAAGCAAAGAAGCTTGTGGAGCAGTATTAACCCAAAATTATAATGGTATTCAATTACCTGTAGCATATGCATCTCGCAGTTTCACTAAAGGTGAAAGTAATAAATCAACAACAGAGCAAGAATTATCAGCGATTCATTGGGCAATTAATCACTTCAGACCATATATATATGGTAGACACTTCACTGTCAAAACAGATCATAGACCCCTTACATATTTATTTTCAATGGTAAACCCAAACTCGAAATTAACTAGAATGCGACTTGACTTGGAGGAATACGAATTAACGGTGGAATATCTTAAGGGTAAGGATAATTTTGTAGCCGATGCGTTATCAAGAATAACCATTAAAGAGCTAAAAAACATGACGAACCAAATATTAAAAGTCACTACTAGACAAGATAAAAGACAGAAAATTTCCTGCGCAGGAAATGAAAAAGATATAGAAAAAGAGAATTTGAAAAATAAATCTCTAAATAAAGCTTCAAAGCTCAACGTATATGAAGTCATAACAAATGACGATGTACGAAAAGTAGTGACCTTGCAAACGAAAGATATGCTGTGTTGCTTTAAGCATGGTAAACAAATCATTGCAAGAATAGATGTTAGCGATCTGTATGCAAATGGAGTTATTGATTTAGGTCAATTTTTCCAACGGCTTGAAAGCAGAGCCGGTGTACACGATATACGCGAACTAAAAATGGCACCGAATGATATAATCTTTGAACAAGTTTCAATAGAATTATTCAAGAAAATGGGCAATAATGTATTAAAATTATTAAGAGTAGCGCTACTCAAGCCGGTGACCAATATATCAAATGATATAGAAAAAGAAGCTATACTGTCTAAATTTCATGATGATCCAATACAAGGAGGTCATACTGGCATATCAAAAACTTTAGCTAAAGTACAAAGACATTACAAATGGAAAAATATGCGAAAAAACATAATAGAATACATACGTAAATGTCAAAAATGCCAAATGTCTAAAACGACATTACATACAAAGACCCCTTTAACACTGACAGAAACACCAATATATGCTTTCGACAGGGTAATTGGTGACACTATTGGTCCATTACCAAGATCCGAACATAGTAACGAATATGCAATAACGCTTATTTGCGATTTAACAAAATATCTCGTTGCCATTCCGATCCCAAACAAAAATGCTAGTACTGTCGCTAAAGCTATATTTGAATCTTTTATATTGCAATTTGGTCCAATGAAGACGTTCATTACGGACATGGGAACTGAATATAAAAATTCGATTATTAATGAATTGTGCAAAAATTTGAAAATAGACAATATAACGTCTACAGCACACCACCACCAGACAGTTGGAACAGTAGAAAGAAGTCATAGAACTTTTAACGAATATATTCGCTCATACATTTCATTTGATAAAACCGACTGGGATGTGTGGCTAAAATATTTTGTGTACTGTTTCAACACGACCCCATCTATGGCACACAACTATTGTCCATATGAATTAGTTTATAACAAACAAAATAATTTACCCGAATATTTTAATACAGTAGACAATATAAAACCTCTATATAACATAGACAACTATGCTAAAGAAAGTAAATTTAGATTAGAACAGGCATATAAACGAGCTAGAATAATGCTAGAAAAACATAAGGCTAGGAATAAAGAATATTATGATAGAAATATAATTAATTTCGAATTAAAAATAGGAGATACAGTTTTACTAAAAAATGAAACTGGCCATAAGCTAGACTCAGTATATTTAGGACCATTTAGCGTAGAAAAAATAGAAGATAAAGATAATATAATTATAAAAGGTAAAAACAATAATAAACAAAAAGTTCATAAGAATAGGTTAAAACTATACAATAACTAAAAACTTTCATGAAAGCACAGTCTGATCAACTGTTAACAAAAAAAAAAAAAAAAAAAAAAAAAAAAAAAAAAAAAAAAACATAATCAAAAAACAAGTGGAAACGTTGCAGTCGGACGCAACCGACTGCGGTATACTCGATACCAGTATTAAAAATTTTGATGCCCATCCATGTGGGATGTCAATTGCTATCTTCATACCAAATTTGGTGACTCTAGCTCGAAGTTTGTATAAAGTGGGGAAAGGGGGGCTGGGGGCGGTATGGTTGGGCGTGGCATTCAAATTTTTGCGCAGATCTATGTGGGATGTCAATTGCTATCTTCATACCGAATTTGTTAACTCTAGCTCGAAGTTTGTATAAAGTGGGGAAAGGGGGGCTGGGGGCGGTATGGTTGGGCGTGGCATCCAATTTTTGCTGCAGATCCTTGTGGAATGTCAAATGCTACCTTCATACCAAATTTGGTGACTCTAGCTCAAAGTTTGTATAAAGTGGGGAAAGGGGGGCTGGGGGCGGTATGGTTGGGCGTGGCATCCAAATTTTTGCTGCAGATCCTTGTGGAATGTCAAATGCTACCTTCATACCAAATTTGGTGACTCTAGCTCAAAGTTTGTATAAAGTGGGGAAAGGGGGGCTGGGGGCGGTATGGTTGGGCGTGGCATCCAAATTTTTGCAGCAGATCCTTGTGGAATGTCAATTGCTATCTTCATACCAAATTTGGTGACTCTAGCTCAAAGTTTGTATAAAGTGGGGAAAGGGGGGCTGGGGGCGGTATGGTTGGGCGTGGCATCCAAATTTTTGCTGCAGATCCTTGTGGAATGTCAAATGCTACCTTCATACCAAATTTGGTGACTCTAGCTCAAAGTTTGTATAAAGTGGGGTAAGGGGGGCTGGGGGCGGTATGGTTGGGCGTGGCATCCAAATTTTGCTGCAGATCTTGTGGAATGTCAATGCTATCTTCATACCAAATTTGGTGACTCTAGCTCGAAGTTTGTTAAATGTGGGGAAAGGGGGGCTGGGGCCGGTATGGGTGGGCGTGGCATCCAAAGTTTTGCTGCAGATCTATGTGGAATGTCAATTGCTACCTTCCTTCCAAATTTGGTGACTCTAGCTCAAAGTTTGTAAAAAGTGGGGACAGGGGGGTTGGGGCCGGTATGGGTGGGCGTGGCATCCAAAGTTTTTCTGCAGATCTATGTGGAATGTCAATTGCTACCTTCCTTCCAAATTTGGTGACTCTAGCTCAAAGTTTGTAAAAGTGGGGAAAGAGGGGCTGGGGTCGGTATGGTTGGGCGTGGCATCCAAATTTTTGATGCAGATCTTTGTGGAATGTCAATTGCTATCTTCATAACAAATTTGGTGACTCTAGCTCAAAGTTTGTAAAAGTGGGGAAAGGGGGGCTGGGGGCGGTATGGTTGGGCGTGGCATCCAAATTTTTGCTGCAGATCCTTGTGGAATGTCAAATGCTACCTTCATACCAAATTTGGTGACTCTAGCTCGAAGCATGTAAAAGGTGGTGAAAGGGGGGCTATGGGGCTGGGGCGGTATGGGTGGGCGTGGCATTCAAATTTTTGCTGCCGATCCATGTGGGATGTCAATTGCTATCTTCATACCAAATTTGGTGACTCTAGCTCGAAGTTTGTATAAAGTGGGGAAAGGGGGCTGGGGGCGGTATGGGTGGTGGCATCCAAATTTTTGCTGCAGATCCATGTGGAATGTCAATTGCTATCTTCATACCAAATTTGGTGACTCTAGCTCGAAGTTTGTAAAAAGTGAGAAAGGGGGGGGGGGGCTGGGGGCGTTATGGGTAGGCATGGCATCCAAATTTTTGATGCAGATCTTTGTGGAATGTCAATTGCTATCTTCATAACAAATTTGGTGACTCTAGCTGAAAGTTTGTAAATGGTGGGGAAAGGGGGGCTGGGGGCGGTATGGTTGGGCGTGGCATCCAAATTTTTGATGCAGATCTTTGTGGAATGTCAATTGCTATCTTCATAACAAATTTGGTGACTCTAGCTCAAAGTTTGTAAAAGTGGGGAAAGGGGGGCTGGGGGCGGTATGGTTGGGCGTGGCATCCAAATTTTTGCTGCAGATCCTTGTGGAATGTCAAATGCTACCTTCATACCAAATTTGGTGACTCTAGCTCAAAGTTTGTATAAGGTGGGGTTAGGAGGGCTATGGGGCTTGGGGCGGTATGGGTGGGCGTGGCATTCAAATTTTTGCTGCCGATCCATGAGGAATGTCAATTGCTATCTTCATACCAAATTTGGTGACTCTAGCTCGAAGTTTGTAAAAAGTGAGAAAAGGGGGGGGGGGGCTGGGGGCGTTATGGGTAGGCATGGCATCAAATTTTTGATGCAGATCTTTGTGGAATGTCAATTGCTATCTTCATACCAAATTTGGTGACTCTAGCTGAAAGTTTGTAAATGGTGGGGAAAGGGGGGCGGAATGGGTGGGCTTGGCTCCAAAACTTTGATGCAGATTTTTGAGGGTCACTGCCAGCTATCTTCCCACCAAATTTGGTGGCTCTAGCTCCACAACTCTGGAAGATACACGCATTCCCGTTTTTGACGAAGCGTTGGGGTGGATGGGGGCGGCTAGGGTAGGATCGGTGGGCGTGGCATCCAAACTTTTGATGCAGTTTTTAGGGGGTCATCATCACCTATCTTGGCACCAAATTTGGTGGCTCTAGCTCAAAAACTTTGGGAGATATAGCCATTTCTGATTTCAAAACGCGGGGGGGCTGGGGGCGGAATGGGTGGGCGCGGCTCCAAAACTTTGATGCAGTTTTTTGGGGATCGCTACTAGCTATCTTCCCACCAAATTTGGAAGCTCTAGCTCCACAACTCTGGAAGATACACGCATTCCCGTTTTTGACGAAGCGTTGGGGTGGATGGGGGTAGCTAGGGCAGTGTCGGTGGGCGTGGCATCCAAATTTTTGATGCAGTTTTTAGGGGGTCATCATCACCTATCTTGGCACCAAATTTGGTGGCTATAGCTCAAAAACTGAGGGAGATATATGCTTTTTTGACTTTAAAATTCGGGGGGGCTGGGGGCGGAATGGGGGGCGTGGCTCCAAAATTATTGATGCAGTTTTTTGGGGGTTGCTAGTAGCTATCTTCTTACCAAATTTGGTAGTTCTAGCTGTAAGGATGTGCGAAATATGTGGATTTATCGGTTTTGAGTTATCGAATTTATCGATTTGCCAGCCCCCCAGTTATCGTAGAACCCCCATCTTGACACTTTAATTTACTATCCCATAGATAAAGAGAATTGGAAAGTTTCAAGTCTCTAGCTTGAAGGGTGTGGAAAAAACTTGCATACATACGGACGGACAGACGGACAGACGGACAGACACCATGACGGACATTGCACAAAACCAATATACTAGTTACCTTCGGTATCGAGTATAAAAATTTTTTTTTTTCATTACTTCCCATTTCAAAAATAAATAACACAAAACAATTTCAATCATTTTTTAATTTTAATACATTTTTAGACACATAAATATAACAATATAATTAATTAAAATTAAATTAAAAATTAATTAAAAAACATAAACATAATTACACTATTAAAATAACTTCATATTATATATACACATATATTCATATATATTCAAATGTAATAAACAGCAACACTTTGTTGTTGTCTAAACATTAAATCGAGCAACGACACTTTGTCGTTGCATAAACAATAAGCCAAGCACCCAGTGCTGGTAATATGATCGCGTAAGAATGCAACGCGCACAACGATGCCGCGTCAGCGTTCTCACGCTTTGACCATGTACTATACATATGTGTATCATCTCACTCTCTTTACATTATATATTAAACTATGTACGGCTCTCGCGCTGACTTCTCTGCTGAAGCAGTGGCCAGCCTTAAAAACTTAGAATCAAAAACTGAATTCATAAAATAAAGATACACATAACTGCCCAGACGTGGCACCGCAAATTACTATACTTTATACGTTATACACACCAAATTTGGTATGAAGATAGCAATTGACATCCCACAAAGATCTGCATCAAAAGTTTGGATGCCACGCCCACCAACACCGCCCTATCCACCAAATTTGGTAGGAAGATAGCTGACAACAACCCCCAACTATCTGCATCAAAGTTTTGGAGCCACGCCCACCCATTCCGCCCCAGCCCCCCGCATTTTTAAGTCAAAAAAGCCTTTATCTCTTACAGTTTTTGAGCTAGAGTCACCAAATTTGGTGCCAAGATAGGTGATGATGACTCCCCAAAAACTGCATCAAATTTTTGGATGCCACGCCCACCAACACCGCCCTATCCACCAAATTTGGTAGGAAGATGGCTGACAACAACCCCCAACAATCTGCATCAAAGTTTTGGAGCCACGCCCACCCATTCCGCCCCAGCCCCCCGCATTTTTAAGTCAAAAAAGCCTTTATCTCTTACAGTTTTTGAGCTAGAGTCACCAAATTTGGTGCCAAGATAGGTGATGATGACTCCCCAAAAACTGCATCAAATTTTTGGATGCCACGCCCACCAACACCGCCCTAGCCACCCCCATCTGCCCCAACGCTTCATCAAAAACGGGAATGCGTGTATCTTCCAGAGTTGTGCAGCTAGAGCCACCAAATTTGGTAGGAAGATACCAGGCAGCGACCCCCAACAATCTGCATCAAAGTTTTGGATTTTCCCCACCTTTGACAAACTTTGAGCTAGAGTCACCAAATTTGGTATGAAGATAGCAATTGACATTCCACATAGATCTGCAGCAAAAATTTGGATGCCACGCCCACCCATACCAACCCCCTTTCCACCACATTTCATAAACTTTGAGCTAGAGTCACCAAATTTGGTATGAAGGCAGCAATAGACATTTCACATAGATGCCACGCCCACACATACCGACCCCAGTCCCCCTTTCCCCACTTTTTACAACCTTCGAGCTAGAGTCACCAAATTTGGAAGGAAGATAGCAACTGACATTTCACAAAGATCTGCAGCAACAATTTGGATGCCACGCCCACCCATACCTCCCTAGCCCCCCTTTCCCCAACTTTTAAAAACTTTGAGCTAGAGTCACCAAATTTGGAAGGAAGATAGCAGGTGGCATCCTCATCTGCATCGGAATATCTTTAAGGCAGCGTACACCCCTGCCCACTCCGTACCCATTTGCAATCAGGCCATTTTTACTGGTTTTAATACTGGTATCGAGTATGCCGCAGTCGGTTGCGTCCGACTGCAACGTTTCCATTTGTATTTTTGTATTCTTGCAACATATATATAAATATGTGAAAAAATCAAAATAAATAAATACGTAATGCTTTCAACAACATAAATAAAAAACAAATACAAATTTGTAAATAATAAAAATAATATATAATATATATATATATATATATATATATATGAATTAATAAAATATCAAACATAAATATTAACACAAACAAAAACAATTACTCTTCAATCAATAAGCTCTCAAGGTTTACCGAAATCCCGCTATGATTGCTATATATTGTTTCATAAGTTCGCGCGCTGACCCTCCCATTAGAAATATTTGAAAATGCCCAGTCAATTAGGGTATCGGACTTGGTGGTTGGTAAATTTAAATCGAGAAGTGAATTATAATTTATTGAGCGTAGGTTAGTTAAGGATAGGTTAGAGCGTTTACCAAGGAGGGATACCCCCTCGGCGCGCTTAGGCCATACTCGGCCCGTTGTGATGCCGCGAAAGGCTCTGAGACCCCTCTATCACTCTTGGTATGACTCCGCATCATGAGTCCATCCTGTGACTTGGATGTACCTTGCTACATCTTTGGGTCTTTTACTCGAAAGTTCAGATAGATCTTCGAAGAAAAAGTCACCAAGGATTCTTTGCCTAGTTTTGCATAAGGCCGGACAGGTTCAAAGAAGGTGAAAAACTGTTTCTTCTTCCTCCTCTTCTCTACAACTTCTGCAGAAGTCGTTGTGTGGGACCAATAATCTGGCCGCATGTGCCCCCACAAGCCAGTGCCCTGGTAACAATAGAGCACTTGTTCCGGCTTAGGAGGCAGAGCTCATTTGATCTTTTCCGGCATCTGGTTGGCCAGGTTTGATGAGCAATACGTGAGTTGTGAGTGGAGAGCTGCCATACTCTGTTGGCTTCCGTCTCGAAGAAATCTCTTAGGTTGAGTCTACAGGATGCCATAGGTATACCAATGCACTCTTTGTCTGGAAGGAGTTCCATGGTAGTTCCTTATCTGGCCAGTTGATCAGCGATGCAGTTGCCTTCTATGTCCCTATGTCCTGGGACCCATACTAGGCATATGCTAAACTGCTCTGCCATCTCGCTTAGAGATTTGCGACAGTTATGAACAGCCTTAGAGTTCGGCGTGTACGACTCCAGCGATCTAATTTTTGCTTGGCTGTCTGTGAGGTTATAGATTTTACTGACATTACACCTATGTGGAATGCAACTTAGTGACTGCCTTCTTCACAATTCTCTCTAGTTGGGATTAGGGTGGTAAAGGGAGTGTCTAAATACACCTGTGGGATCTGATAATCCGTATTGTGTGGTATGAGTGGATTGTCTTTCAAGATACTTGAATGTCCAAAGTCCTGGCCTATCCACTGTTTGACTTCCCTCATTCGAAGCGCTGACATAGTTGCTATTTTCCGCCCCATCATTTCGACAGGTAGGAAGTGCAGTATGGCGTCAAGAGCGTTACCCGGGGTCGTACGTAAAGCTCCTGTTATGCAGAGCGCAGCAGTTCGCTGCACCCTTCCTAATTTCCTGGTGACTGTTTTCTTTTCAAGTGCAGGCCACCAGACAGAAACACCATAGAATAAAATTGGTCTGACTACCGCAGTGTAGAGCCAATGGACAACTTGTGGAGTCATGCCCCATTTAAGTCCGATTGTCTTCCTACAGGCGTATAGAGCAACATTTGCCTTCCTTATACGCTCTTCAGTATTGAGATTCCAGTTTAATTTCTTGTCTAGAATTAGACCTAGGTATCTTGCTGAGTCACTAAAGGACAGTTTAACCCCATCTAGAATTGGTGGCTGTAGAGACGGAATTTTGTATTTCCTAGTAAACAGAACCAGTTCCGTTTTAGCAGGATTCACTCTTAATCCAGATCTTTTTGCCCAACCGGAAAGCCTAGCAAGGGCTTCCGTCATTCGGTCACATAACGTCTGCGGGAACATGCCTGAAAAGGCTAGGGCAACGTCTTCTGCATAGGCTACCACTTTGCACCCTCCCCCATCCATGGACCGCAGCAGTTGGTTTACTGCTACGTTCCATAGAAGAGGAGAGAGGACTCCGCCTTGTGGGGTTCCACGATCAACGGATTTGGTGATAGTCACTGCCCCCAGTGCGGCCCTTACGATCCTGCATTGGAGCATCTGATCGATCAGGTGCACCGTCAGGGAGTCAACCCCCAAATCAGTCAGCGAGTAGGTGATAGTCTTAGGAGTGACGTTGTTGAAAGCTCCCTCTATGTCTAGGAAAGCTACTAGCGTATAGTTTTCACTGTGTATAGACTTTTCAATGTATGCAGTAAGTGCGTGCAGTGCGGTCTCGGTAGACTTGCCCTTAGAATAGGCATGCTGAACTGGTGAGAGAAGCGATATGGGAATGGTGCATCTCAAATGAAGACAGAGCAGCCACTCCATCGTTTTCAGAAGAAAACCCGAGAGACTGATAGGTCGAAAATCTTTAGCTATTGTGTGCGAGGGTTTTCCGGCTTTTGGGATGAAAACTACTTTCGATGGCCCCGGGATTATACTACTTTTAGAAACCCTGGAGAATATGTTCTTAAGCCAATTGATGGCTAATTTCCCCGCGGACTGCAATTGGGCAGGAATGATATTGTCTATTCCTGGTGATTTATAGGGTTTGAAGCTCTTAATTGCCCGATGGATATTGCTTTCACTGAGCAATTGCAAGAGCTTCTGTGTCTCCCCGCTAACGTGCAGATCACAAGGTCTTGGCGATCTACTTCCCCCCGGAAAATGTGCGTCCAGGAGTAAGGTTAGTGATTCTTCACTGGATGATGTCCACTCATTGTTTGCATTCTTGATAAAACCAAGAGTCTGAGGAGTTGTACTTAGTAGCTTCCTTAGTCTGGCTGCTTCGGAAGTACTATCTATCTCTGAGCAGAAAGTTCTCCAAGAAGTTCATTTTGCTTTGCGAAGCTCCTTTTTGAACTCGGAGAGCCCTGCCTTGTAGTCAGCCCATGTCTGTTCGTCATTTTGAGCCTTTGCTTTATTGAAGAGTTTTCTGGCAGCTGCCCTCAACTCTCCAATTTGAGCAGTCCACCAAGGGGGTTTCTTCTTCCTTTTTGGTCTGCTAATGGGACAAGATGCATTCAGGGCGTTTTCATACGCCTTACTGAATTTTCTTATGTGAAGGGTTGCATACTCGACGGTATTTGGCCCTTCAGGTGGAGTTTCAGGGAGCAATCTTTGCAGCTAAACAGCGTAATTCTTCCAATCAGTTCTTCTTAAGTTTCTGAACTGAGTTGGTTTGGGACTTTGGATCTGTAGTATGGTTTCAATATACCTGTGATCCGAGAAGGAGTGCTCATCCAGCACCCTCCAAGAGAGGATTTGATTCCATAAAGAGGCAGAGACAAGAGTAATATCTAGGACTTCCCTGCGGTTTTTGATAATAAAGGTCGGGTCCTTACCATTATTACAAATAAGCATGTTGGTATTGAGAAGGTAGTCAAAAATCAACTCACCCCTTACGTTTGTATCAGTGCTTCCCACTGATGATGATGGGCATTTGCGTCGCAGCCCACTATTAGCCGAAGGCCTCCCAGCTCGCAGTCGGCGATCAGCTGGCGAAGCGACGGATGCGGAGGGTCGCCTTTATGGTCGTGGGCGAAGTAGCTAGATGCTAGTCAGATTGGTTCGGACTCCAGCTCCTGACACGCTGCAGTGTTGTCTGCGTCGCTGTACTTTGGGAGCAAAAATATGTTTAAATGACTTTTTGCAAGTATGCAGGTTCTATATCTACCTTCGGTTCCAGCTACTAGTAGCTTGTGTTCTTGTGTCCTCAGTCCAGAAACCCTGCCACCACACACCCAGGGTTCCTGTATAAGGACTATGTCCACTGTACCCCTCTCCAGGTACAGCAGAAGAGCAGCCGATGCTGCCTTACTGTGGTGTAGATTTATCTGAAGAGGTCTCAAGGACATTCTTCAAATCCTTCTCCACCACAGTAATGTCGGCATCTTCATCGACTTCTACCTCTATGTCTCCCCCGCTGTGGCCTAGCCGGGAGAGATCTCGAGCTAGCTCTGATGTCTCAGAGGCATAGCCTAATAGCTCCTCCCCATCTAGATCCTCGTCGTGGTCGATCTCCAGATCCGGCTTTTGCACGACAGACTCGTTGGCCTTATCCGAGCGATACACCCTAACAGCCACGGTTTTAAAGCCGTACTGTAAGGTGTCGCCGGACCCGGCGAGGTGCTCGACAGTCTTGTCGTTCAACACCAAGAGAATCTGGCGCCGTGGACCATCCGCCTTTTCCAATTTCGCCACCCGCCAGTCGCTTGACGGCAGCTGAGGGTTACAAAATTGGATGACCTTTAGGATCTCGGCCGGATCATCGGGTTTAGCCGATACCCATACTCGAGCCCTAGGCCTGCTGGGCACATCCTTCCAGTCCACAGCCTCCAACTTGGCCCCAGGGTAGACCTCACCCAGGTCAGAAATGGCCTCTTTGTACACCTTGGCTGAGTGCATATCAGCGCATGCCACCACCTTCACGCAACCTTGATGCCAGCCGGCATCTTGGCATACGGGCGGTGGTCCTCCATTTGCCAGCGTGATTCGCATAAAGGCTCCTTGCAGCTTGTTCTCCACTCACGGCCACTGGCTCCTCGGGATTTGTCCCGCCTCGCTGCCCTTATCCAGGACACTGAGAATAGCCTTACCCCTCGTCACCTCAGCGTAGGATATCGTCCCGAGATGCTGGCGCGACCGCTTGGCTTATGGTGCGCTACTTACCTCCGGTAGCTGCTGCTTTGGCTTAGCGGCATCTGGCTCTTTCGCTGGAGCTGGATGAAAATCGCGCAAAATTGATTTTGCCCACCCCACCAGCTGCGAACCTTCTGGCGATGTTTCTGTGCCAGACAGGTTCCGGGTCAAGATAACCGCAGCGCGTCTCTTGCCGTTATACGACGGTTTTTTAGGTCCTGGCATGCTCGGCTTTATCGAGATTGAGGCCCGGTTTTGGGGTGGAGGCTGAGCCCGCCGCATGTATGCTCTGCGGAGCTCTAGCCGGCACCTTGTATCCAGGTCTCGCTCCACGACTCGGCTGCCTGTCCGGAACCTTACCGTGTACACCTGGAATGGCACTGCCCGCTGGCTTACCGGGCAGCGCAGACGATGAGGGATTCTTAGTCCCATCCGACTTTGGGCGAGTGTCGGCCTCTTTGTTTTTATTAGTATTCGGATTCATATTTTGTTCCCACGAGTAATTGGGAAGGGGATCGTCACCCGCGGCAGTGCCCATGTACCGCGGGAAGCCTAAATAAAGCAGGGTGGGTCGGTTGTTCCCCCTGAGTCCGCATAATAGCGACCGAGCTTCTCCCCGGGCAAGCAACAATCAGCGTATGCTGTTCCACCTTGGTTTGAGGTGATTTGGAGAGTTGTCTTCTCTTGCCCGACTACGATTTGCCAGCACTCATTGGCAGAGACATTACCTAACCAAGAGCCTGTTTCCAGCCGCCCTTGCGAGGAGAGTATAGTCGCACTTCCGCCAGTGCGCTACAGATACGGAACGCAGCTTAGTTACCAGTACAAGTACCGGCACTAGACACTGCGTGATCATCCACCTGTAGCACCTGAGGGCTGACGGCCTTATTGAGCATAAAAAGTTATAAATCCTGTTGCTACTACCTGAATGAGCTCGCAGACATAAGTTAAAGTCCCCCAAAACTAAGGTATTGCTATTTAAAAAAGTGAATTGATTGAAAAAATTCTCAAATTCTGTTTCAAATTTGCGCAAAGGATAAGACGGACTTTTGTATACCACTAGGACCCTCAAGGACTTGTATTTAAACAAAGCGTACTCAAAGACATGTGACCCCGAAAAATTCTGACCTGTCGAATAAAGGCTTACATGTTGGTGTAATTTACTTTTAATAAAAATAATAATTCCTCTTTTTGGTCGACTTCTTGGATTAGGTGTGCAATCTAGTCGCACGACTGTTGAATAGTCATTTAGCTCATATGTTTCGTGTGAGTATGTGGAAGCCTCAACAAAACATAGAATATAAAGGCCCATTCCCAGCAGCTGCGAAACGTAATTTTTAGCTGCAACTCTATATAAAAAAAACAATTGTCAGAAATCTTCGTGCATGCTTTCCGTTTTTAAATTCCCAGCAACCATCAGAAAAGTTCTTCGATAGTTCCGATAGTGGAACAATTGTGGATTCCAAAATCAGCTGTTCTTAAAAACGGAATAATAGCTTTACAATTATTCCGCGCAGCATTAGAAATGGACGCACAAAAAAAATGTAGAACGAAAGCGGTTTGAAAGTTGATAAAATCGCATTTATCAATGAGCATGAAAAAGAAAAACAATTAAATTTAATTATAAATTAGTTCAATGTTTTGTTTAATTTTAACACAAGCCAAATTATTTTGCTAACAGAACCTTCGCCTGAGTTTACATATTCCTTAATGTCATTTCTAGCAAATTTTGCACAGCCATGCATTTGGCGATCAAAATGCCAAATGCATTTTCAATGCAGAGGCGGCCTCGACTAAGCCTATAATTAAAAACACGTTCGTGTACGCTAAATGAGCGCGACCCGTATGACTTCATAATCCTCTTGTGTAGAGGAAACACATCGTCTGCAACAATAAAATATGGTGTTTCAACTCCTTCGAGAACGTTGTCTGGCGAAATATTTAGACTATCTGCCAAAATTGCTTTCCCAAGCGAGCAATGCGCGAAGGCGCTCAATTTGAACAATTTAATCAAATAAGGTGACCAACAAATATTTACATTTTTCCATACAAATATTTGGCACAGCTGGTCACTCTAACTTTATGTGGAACCTAACGAAATAATTGATTACTTTTCATAAATGAAATTTTTTTTGCTGGCAATGGGCCTTTAGATTGTAACATTAGTTGATCGGACGAAATATAATTATGGAAAATTAAATTAAATTCAGAAGAGTTAAGTGTAATATCGAAATGCGTCTTAAGAAGTTTTTCGGAGCGTAAAGTTTGAAGTTCCTGATTTACAGCCGAGCCTGCATCAGGTTTTGGTGGATAAAATTCACCGATTATGTACAAACCAGACGCATTGGTTGCTCTACTACATGCCACATATAATGCTTCTCGGCGCATTTTTCTACAACCACTTTGTTATATGTTGCACCCTGACTCTTATAAATAGTAATAGCTTTTGCAGGTACTACAGGAAATTGTTCGCGGTCAATAGTTATTTGCTCGTTGGAATGGTATTGAAAACTTTTAATAGTCTTCTGAACTGGTGTCCAAGAAGTTTCTTGACGATGTGAGTACTTAGCTCGAGCATTAACTCCTACACTTTCTTCTAAAAATTTTATCCACAAAATTGATGGTGTAGCAGATCTGAATCCTACTTCCACTAAAGTTCCTGTTGCTCCGTTAACTAATCCATCAGCAGTGTCTACATTAACCGTCGCCATATACTTTGCTGTGGTTTTCAAAATGAGAGAATAGGGTAATCCCTGCGTTTGGGAAGTTTTAAAGTCCTAAACAGATTCAAAATTCGACTCTTGGCGGAGGCATTTAAATGTGCGGCTTTTACAAAATCTCTAGCGTTGGAAATATGTTGGTCAGTTGTAATTGAGTTAAGCTTTGTTGTATTGAAACTATAAACTTCGGCGTTGGTTTCAAAAAGATGAATGACATCATCTGGAACTTGGTCAATTCTACAAATCCTTTTTTTAAATATATCTACGATCACTGAAATTCCTCCAAATGCAGATTCACGGTTGTTGAATATTTGCTTAAGACGGGAGTCTATAAACGAAAACATCTTGGATCCTACCATTGAGATCTCATCTATGATTAAAACTTTAAGATCAATAAGAACTATTAAGCAAATCTGCACCCAGAAATGGGAAGAGAAAACATGGTTTGAAGTGTGGAACCATTGATTTCAAAAGCTGCTTTACCAGTTGGAGCACACAATATGACTTTTGCCGAAGTTGGATCACATCCTGGTTTACTATTATAAAATGAAGTTAAGGACTGGTAAAGTGTTCATATAAGACGACTCTTCCCAACGCCAGCGCCCCCACCAACAAACTCATGGAAAACGTTCTTCATATTATGAAGAACATGAGAAAAAAAAGTTTTTTGTTTTAAATCTAATGATTTTACGAGATCTGCTAAATTTTCTGAGAAAATGAGTGATGGAAGCTTAATAAGCCGGACGTGATGTGTTTCTTCAGAGGTGCAATCATTGGCATTCAAATTTAGGACATTCAATTGAGAACTTATTTCTGGGAAAGCTAGAACTCTACATTCTTCATCAAAAACCACTTGATTTCCTAAATTTTCTTCTGTATCTTCTCTACAGCATCCCTAAGCGCGTCTTCTAGCATAGTTGGTCTTTCTCTAAATATATCGTAGTTTTCACGTTCGTTGTTTATAAGGCTTACATGTTCCCAGTAGTATGCCTCACAATTCCTGTCAACTAAATCGCATTGCTCTTGCCTCCAATGTGAAAATAACATCACTAGCTCTCTAAAATGGTTTTGTCTATCCTTATGAAGGCTAAAATTCATATATCTAATTATGCGTGACTTGGTCCTTCGTTTAATAAAACCACTTCCATTTTAAAGCGGAAAAAATTCGGAACCCACGATCTCATTTTCTTCGTCATCGTCGCTATCAATATTTTGGCGGGACACTCTTAAAGTTATGCTATAATTATAGTTTGCGGCAAAATCAGCTAAAGAAATATTTTCTAGATCATTAGGCCGCTGTACATAATGATCTAACAGACCAACTGTAAAAATGTCTGTGAAATTTTGGGCTAAATTTTGAAGTTGTTGCTTGGGCCGAAGCATTCTAACTCTATTTTCGGGAAGTACTGTGTTGATATAAACATCACCATTACTGGTCTCGGACATACTCAGCCCCATACAACAGTACACGGCTTCCTGAGCGGAAATCTCAGTGCCAGAAATGAATTTATGCCCAATGGGTTGCAACTTTTGCTTAATTGTGTAATTGTGGCGCTGTTTAATTTCATCCACGGCATCGCGCAATAATTTAGAAATCCCTCTCTGTGATTTATTAATATAATTAATAACATAACTGCAACATGCATAAGGATCTAATATAAATTGAATGTCTATATTAGCTCTTTGCATCGCAAGAATATGTTTGTTGTAGGCGTTTACTTTTATTGCGTTAAAAGAACGCTTTAGGAATTTTTGTGGTTTCTTTAAACCAGACCTAGTTGCCATTATATATTGCTCGTAAGTGAGGTTGATTTGATCGTGAGCTAAGAAATCATCAAAGGTGTCAAATGTCGGCAGTGTTTCACGGTCAAAAGGAAAATGTAACAAATTTCGAATAGTTGATGGTTTTTGCGATATGAAGTACAGAGATCACTTCCGGACAAAGGAAAAATAATTTGTGTTTGGGGCATTGGAGGATATGGAATACCAAAGCGGCATATGCGGGACCCCCTTATTTCTCGCATTGATGATCGCCCATGACTATGCTTTTGGTATTCAATATACTGGCTAAGATCAACATTTGTCACATCTGTAGTGACAAATTGGTTGATAAAGTCTATTACCGGTTGAATAGACCTGTCTCTACTTTCATCGTCTTTAAAGTGTATTTTTGGGGCACCTTTAAGCCAAAACATACCGTGGATGTGAGGGGAACCTCTTTGTTGGAATTCAACTCGCCAATAATATTTGATAACTGGATGACATCCAAAAATCCCGCCTTCTTTTTTCATAAGTTTTAAAATCTGTCTATATCGAAAGTCGAAATACCGAGCACATGTCACCGGATCGGCTCTAATCAGCCATGCTTTTTCAGCAAATTGCAAAGACGCTGCACTATCTTCGGTTATGTGCTCCTTATCGACATTTTGCTTCAACAGAACTAACAGTTCACCCCACCTAGTTTCACCAGCCGATAGTGTGATAAAAAAGGTTGGCAAGTCAAATTGCCATTACCTTTTTTTTCTCACTTTCCCAGTGAGCTGGAGATGAGCGAATACCGTTTAAAACCAGATAACCTTTATCATGATGAAGTGCATGGGTTGCAGTTTTGCAGCGAGGAGCAGTGTTTTTGCGCAGGCAAATTGAAGTATTTCTTCTTATGTGGATCATTTCCAACTTTTTATAATTATAAAATATTTTATCGGTTCTACAACCTCGTCTATCGTAATTTCTAAGCTCAGATCTAACAATAGAAGTAAAATATTCTGAACACGTTCTTTTTTTGCCAGCAAATATAGTCGGAAAAGACAATTCTTCTGCATCCTCATCTCCAATCATGTCAAGGGGTCTTTGACCTTCGCCGGGGGCCATTTGAATTCTTTGCATATTCACCTGATCTGCTTGAATTTCGTCTAACAATGTTTCTTGCCCACCTGGATTTAGATGCTATTCTTCTATGTCCTTTGATTGCATTTTGACGCTCATGCACTAACAACTTAATTATCATAAATGGAAGACGTGGAGAAATTAGTCTTTCTTCTAAGGGAGTCAAGTCCGTCAAGCATTGGGGAAGGATTGGGAAATCTAGGCCATTAGTAATGGAATTTTTTGGCAGCCTACCTGATTTTATAGTGCGACTGCATGACTTGCAAAACTTGTAGATACTATCTTCAGAAGGAAATTCTCTGGATAAAAACAAAATCTGTGCACTATAAGAATTGTTTTCTTCAATATATTGAGATCTTATCTTGTCCACTTGATGCGGAAACCAAAGCCCCTTGCAGCAAAGGCAAAGTTGGTCAGGGCCTTGTTTAACTATTTTATTTTGGAATCTAATTTATTATAGGCTGATTGGGGGTTATTCGCTTGCTCTAGCCCACTAGGCTCTTGCGAGACTGCTTCCCTTGCTAATCTTCTAGCATTTTGCCTATTAGCTGAATTTCTGCTCTGCTCAGGTAGCCTACGCAAACGGTTGCTGCGTATCCGAGCTCTTTGAGCTCTATTTGTTTCTCGGATCAAAATATTTTGCGCAAGCTCCTGTCGGCGTAGGGATCTAGCCAGCCTTCTACGAGTCTGTTCCAAAAGTCTGTTATGTTCGTTTTGTCTATGCGTTCTCCTACGAGAACTGTTTTCCACTTGCTCCCCCTGACTTACTTGTAAATTGGTCCGTCTTCGTGCTCGTTGAACAGTATTTTGTGTCTGTTCGTTTGTCCTTATATCGTTGTTTTTTCTCATAGTTGACCGACGCGAACTGTCCACCGTTTGTTCGGCTTGCCGAACTTCTCTATTCGTGCGTCTTTGTGATCGTTGAGCTGTGTTTTGCGCTTGTTCGGTACTCCTAATATTCTCATTTTCTCTCCTAATTGCCCGACGCGAACTTTCCACCGTTTGTTCGGCTTGCCGAACTTGCATATTTGTGCGTCTGCGTGCGATATTTATAGCATTCTGTCTCTGTTCGATTCTTCTTATTTCTATATCTTGCCTGCGAGCTGCTCTTTGAAGAGTTTCTGTTGATTGCTCAGAAATTCTATATTCTGCGTCATTTCGACGAATTCTCTGAGATTCTGCGTTAGCATTCAATTCTCTGTCTTTATACTCGACATTTTCACGGCGAGCTCTAATTCTCATTGCCTTCGCTCGCAATCTTTGTGATGCAGTAACCCTAGTCAAACGCGGCATTTTGAAATTTGTCAATTGGACTATAAGCTTTCAGCTAATAAAAAATATCTGCTAATAAAAACCGTGTTATATTTAATTTTTGATATTTTATATAAAACTGTAAAAATCGAATAAACCGATATTTATATTAAATAAATTTAAATTTGAATATTTATTTATTTATTTATTTATAGTCAGCTAAGAGCAGCTGACATTAAAATGAATCAAATTTAATTTAAATTAAAATAGTTAAAATAATTAAATTAAGTAAAATATAGAATAATATATAAATCTGAAAATATAATTAAAAGTTAACGTTAAAGCTCTGGGAAATTCAATAAAAAAATTGAGTAGTCCAACATTTGTTGCAAGGATTGGGAAAAACCCAGAAAAACCCAATCAGACCAGCGTTAGATTAGTAATTAGTGGTTACGATTAGATAAAGCAAAAAGGATCGATCTTTTTAGTACTGGAGTTGAGGCCTCCAAGGAGACAAGAGAATAAAGTTTGTTATAGTCAGAACATATAACACGAAATGGTTCATGAATTAAATAGTTGCTGAAGCAACGATCAAGGCTAAGGGGTAAAAGTTACGTGAGATCTAATTGGGACATTAAATTTAATTCGACTCAAAAGAACTGATGAGTCGATTTCACCATTAAGTAGGTTAGTAATAAATAATACTCCATGCATAGTTCTACGGTTTAACAGGGAGGGAAGATTTATTAAAAGGAGTCTACTTGAATACGGGGGTAAGTCAACTCCAGGAACCCAGTTAAAACTTCTAAGGGCAAAAAGAAGAAATTTCTTCTGCACAGATTCAATTCTATCCTGGTGAATCGAGTATTGTGGGGACCACACACAAGATCCATACTCCAGGATTGGACGTACTAGGGATGTATAAAGCGTTTTAGTGGTGTAGGGATCATTAAACTCTTTCGACCACCGCTTGATGAAGCCAAGGACATTAATGGCCTTATTGACCATATACGAAATATGAGCGTCAAACTTTAATTTAGGATCAAGAATAATGCCTAAATCTTTAATTTCAAACACGCGGTCAAGTGGTGAAGCATCAAGCAAGTAGTGAGCAGTATGAGGGGTACTTCTACAAAAAGACATGACTTTACATTTAGAACAATTTAAATTGAGTAAGTTAAAACGACACCAGGCCGACAATGCACCCAAATCCGACTGTAGTAAATTACACAGGGAAGCGTCATTATATGTGAAACATAGCTTCACATCATCAGCAAACATATATACATAGGAGTTAGTAATAACAGCTGGAAGATCGTTAATAAACAGATTAAATAGCAAAGGTCCAAGGTGACTACCCTGGGGAACACCAGAGGTAACAAAAATAGGTTTAGATACCGACGATTTAAAAACTACTTTTTGTGTTCGACCACACAAGTACTCCGAAAGCCACAATACGAGTTTTGATGGAAATCCAATAATATTTAATTTTTTAAGCAACAGAGAATGACTAACAGAATCAAATGCCTTACTAAAATCGGTGTAAACAACGTCAGTTTGCATTTTTTCCTGAAACCCTTTGATAACAAGCGAAGTGAATTCAAGAAGGTTAGTGGTAGTAGATCTACGCCTAACAAAACCATGTTGGTAAGGCGATATAATTGAACTACATCCGTGTTGCAGTTGAGAACATATAATTTTTTCAAAGACTTTTGGTATGGCAGACAACTTGGATATACCCCTATAATTTTTAACGTTTGATTTTGAAGAATTTTTATGGAGTGGAATTATAAAGGATTCCTTCCATATATCAGGAAACACAGTTGAGTCAACAGACAAGTTAAATAATTTATTTAAGGGCTTACAAAGAGAATCCGCGCAGTATCGGAGAATACAACCTGGCACTCCATCAGGACCAGGCAAGTAGCCAGGTTTAATAGAGTTAAATTCACTCAGGAGCGTAGACTCAGTAACTACTGGGACATATATGCAATTTGACGTTTGAACTTGAAAAGGATAGGAATTACTACTACTATACATACTCGATGAGTATACTGATTGAAAATACTCAGCAAATAGATCGGCTACTGCCTGATCAGAACTTGCTTTTGTATTATCAAGGTATACTGAAGACGGTAAGCAAGAAGACTTACGTTTAGAGTTAACAAATTTATAAAACTGTTTAGGGTCACGTGAAAAGTTTAGTCTACAACGATTAAGATAATTATTATAACAAGATGTGTTAACAGAAAGAAAACTAGATTTTGCTACTAAATACGAAGATAAATCTAAGGTAGTTCCCGATTTTTTAAATTTTTTATATGATCTTGTCTTCGCGTTTTTCAATTGCGATAGTTCCCTCGTAAACCAAGGTGGTTTATTATCACTTGAAGAACAAGTGAGGGGAACACAAATATCCAAAAGCGAATTCAAGGTCCCATAAAATATGGCAATAGCAGTTTCTATATCAGTACAAGAATAAAGCCGAGACCAATTAGTATGCTGAAGAAGATAATTTAATTTAGTAAAGTTAGTTTTACGAAAGCAACGTGTTTTTAAAGTATTATTAGATACTGAACTAGGGTTAAGAATTTCGATGGATAGTTCTAATGTTGGATGGTAGGTATCTTCCGGAAGCACTAGAGGGGGTATTCTACTAGCATTACTGCAATCTGAGTAAGAAACAAATATTAAGTCCAACATTCTACCACTACAGTTATGCACCCTGTTAACTTGCGATAGGCCTAACTCCAGTAGGCCATCGATAAAATCATCAGAAGTGACTGGTATTACCACCGAAGATGTGTCATTCACAGACCATACAACATGTGGCAGATTAAAATCACCAACCACTATCAGATTATCCATATCTGTCAACAATGACGAAACAAGTTGCAGGGCACTAATATGAGATGAGTAAATGTTAGTATCAGAATCAGGAGGAATATAAGAGCAAGTAACATAAAGTGAACGGCCGTTTAGTAATATTTTAACACATAAAAACTCTATGTCCGGAAGATCATGAGAATGAATCTGTTCAGAAGAAAAACAAGAGTCAACAGCAATGAGAACACCACCCCCCTTGCGGGAAGTGCGATCGCATCTGTACAAGTTATATTTAGAAGGAAAAATGGAATAATCAGAAATATCAGGTTTTAACCAGGTTTCAGTGAGTGCAACTATTTGAGAATCAAAAGATAAGCTGTTAATATATAATTTAGCCAGTTTAGTGTTAAGGCCTCTAACATTTTGATAGGCCAAGCTAATTACTTCAGTTAGTTTTTTGCCGCCGAGGTGGAGGCAACAGGATGGCTAACAGGCGGTGTACTATTGATCCTTAAACCATTATTATTATTAATTCGCCTATTCGTATACTCCTTAACGACAAGCTGCGGCGGCCAAAACTTTTCAGAGCAAATTGTCGAAAAAAGTTCAGGCGGTACACCCAACTTGAAAGAAGATATACTTCTGGCATGTTTAAATTTAAACTTTTCAACAACAATAAGTGGGGAATCGATTTTACTTTTTACATATGCTGCAACATCATCCGATGACGTATCGGATGCCAGCCTAGAAACAAAAACAAATTTATTAAGTGGCACAACAACCAGAGGCTTGTGTGCCCTAATTGTAACGCCAGTAGAATCAATAGGCACACTAGCTGTTGGACCGGAGGACTCATTTATAGGATCACAAATTATGTTATTAGTGGCAAGGTTATTGTTAAGATTCCTTGCCGGGGAGTTAAATAAAATTAATGAGCTAGCAATAGTACCCATGGGGGGATTATTGCTAGGCACAAGAAGCGGTTTAGTGGGCAGGACAGGTGGGACAGTTATTGGATGAGGTCCCGAAGTCTTTTTACGCTTCGGGGATTCAGTTATCACTTTGCCTTTTTTGAAATTTGACTCTAGCTGCTCGAAAGACTTTTGCAGGTTATTAAAAGCAACATGCATAGCTTTAAAGCCTTCGTGAGTCTGCCTCATAAATTGCGAAGACTCTTTCACCGCCTCTTTGCAAGACCCACAATACCATTTAAGGCCTGTGTCGGCAAGCAGACATTCCCTGATTTTGGGTGTAAAGCCAACACATTTCATGTGGATGATGTTATCACATAGACCACACAAAATAAAATCTTGGTTGGTTGAACCAACCAATTTGCAATTTTCACTGCAACAGACAAGCATCATGCAAGTAATATGCTTTAGCAAAAAAAAGGTAGGGTGCAGGTATGTATAAGTTAAAACGTATCAATGCAAAGAGCACGATAAAACGGTAAAGATCTAAAGAGCGCTTAGGCGAGAGTGCGTGAGCGCGTAAGCAGTTATAACTGCAAGAACGACTGATAAGAGCGGACGAGAGCGGGGAGGACTGACGTTGGAGAGCGAGAGCAAGAAATAGACAAAGTGCTTGGCGTTAGCAGACGAAATTACAGAATATACAAAAGCAAATATAAGTATGTATGGATGTACGTGTGTTTTCTGTAATTTTAGGCAACGCAGCGGCTGTTCGACCACAAATTAAAAATCAAATATTAAGCCGGCAATTTTATAACTATACACGTAAATACATACAAAGTACACTTGCGATCACTTTACTAAATGTTTACAAATGTTACCAATGAAAACACCGTTCACAATCACAAGAAAACAGAAAATTTACTGGGAGTACGCAAAAACACAACCGTCACCAACGAAAGTTAGATTATTATATAAAAATAAAAATATATATGTATATAAGTATATAAATATAATTGTGTTCTTAATGTAAAAGCACTAATAGTTATTATATAATTGTATAAAAATATATTTCAAATTATTTCGCATAAAAATACCGACTAATATATGTGCTTCAAATGCAACACAAGACTGCGACGTTAAGTTGGCAAGCTTGCCAATTGATTGCAAAATAATTTGATATATATTAGTATTTGAATGTTTTAAATTTAAATTAAATTGGGATATATAGAGACGAAGAGAATTTGAAACGACCGATTAAATCGCGTTGTCAAATTTAGCAAATAAAAAAAATTTGGCAATTAGTAAAACAAAAGAAAATTCTTAGTAATTTTAAAAATTTTATGAAAATCAAGAAACAATTTAATTAAACAGTCTTAAAAAATACTTCTTAAGCAAATACCGGGTACAGCAGACCGCTGCGCGTAAAATATATCCACGTTTGGACGCTACAAATGTACAAACATATGTACATACATATGTCACACACAATGGCACTGTTCACAGTATTCACTCGCGATTATTTAATTTAACGTTTCACAGAGTTTAATTTAAGCAGTAATGTTATTTTAATTAATAGTGTTGTAATATTAAAACAAAGAAACTATAAATTTAATGTAAATATTACGTTTGTGCAAAATTTGATGCGTTCAATAAAAGCGTTCGATTCAAATTGAGAATAGAGAGAGCTAAGAGAAATATGTGCCAAAAGTAACGGGACTAACGCAAGAACAATAAAGCTAAGATTGAGCAGAAACTGGCTTATGTTCTGCGTAGATGACGTCACATTTGATGCATGTGTTGAATATTTGCCTTGCTAAAATGTAAATTACTAAATTTTGGCTTTTAATAATATTTAATAATAATATAATAAGAGAAGCAGTTTTTATTATATTATCATTCATTATGCAATGCGTTATCTGTCTTTCTTGTATCATGGGACTAACGCAGTTAGAGTATAGCGATTGCGTTGCTTTCCTATGTATTGGTGTGTTTAGCAGCCAGAAAAATTAAATTCTATTACACTGGCAACTCTTCTTCTAAACACAGGCTACTAATGATCAAATTTCAATTACAGGCAACTCAAAATGTTGCATTATTTGGAGCCTTCTCTTTAAACGCTCCCTTTTAGTTGAGCAAGAACAATAACAAAGAAAATTTTCCCGAAAAGTAGAAACACTTACGCATTTTCAGCATTTCATATGCATTGCATTTCTATGCGTTGGTGTAGCTTGTCTGGCAACGCTAAAAATATGGCAATTTGCGATCAAGAGTGAATACACAAAACACATGTTCACAAAAACTATATTGATCAGAAAAGTGTACAGCCCAAGTACATAGATTATTATATATGTATGTAAGCTGTGTAAGTTAATGATTTCCTTATGACATCGCGAAATTTGCGTACAAAAACAGTGTAAGATACCATGCAGCGCCATCTAGTTGATATCCGGAGACAAGTGTTGACAAATCGATTGATAGGCTGCAAATTATCAAACTAGATGGCGTTACACCTTATTTGATTCAAATTAAATCCTTAGCTAGGAAAACCTACATCACAATAAATTAAATCCATTATATATTTATATTCAGTTACTTCCAAGAAAGAGTGGGTACTGGGGGCAAAAAGAGTTTGGCAGAAGGAGTGAGAAAAAAATGTTTGATGCAGATCTATGTGGAATATCAATTGCTATCTTCATACCAAATTTGGTGACTCTAGCTCTAAAATTGTAAGAAGTGGGGAAAGGGGGGATGGGGGCGGTATGGGTGGGCGTGGCATCCAAACTAATGATGCAGATCTGTGTGGAATGTCAATTGCTATCTTTATACCAAATTTGGTGACTCTAGCTCGAAAATTGTTAAAAGTGGGGAAAGCGGGCTGGGGGCGGTATCAGTGGGCGTGGCATCCAAAGTTTTGATGCAGATCTGTGTGGAATGCCAATTGCTATCTTCATACCAAATTTGGTGACTCTAGCTCGAAGTTTGTTAGAGGTGGGGAATGGGGGGCTGGGGGCGGTATGGGTGGGCGTGGCATCCAATCTAATGATGCAGATCTGTGTGGAATATCAATTGCTATCTTCATACCAAATTTAGTCACTCTAGCTAAATGTTTGTAAAAGGTGGGTACAGGGGGTGAAATGGGTGGGCGTGGCTCCAAAACTTTGATGCAGTTTTTGGGGTTCGTTACAAGCTATCTTCCTACCTAATTTGGAGGCTATAGCTCCACAACTCTGGAAGATACACGAATTCCCGTTTATGATGAAGCGTGGGGGTGGATGGGGGCGGCTAGGGTGGTATTGGTGGGCGTGGCATCCAAACTTTTGATGCAGTTTTTGGGTGGTCATCATCACCTATCTTATCACCAAATTTGGTGGCTATAGCTCAAAAACTGTGGGAGATAAAGGATTTTTGACTTTAAAATGCGGGGGGGGGGGGTGGGGTCTGGAGGTGGAATGGGTGGGCCTGGCTCCAAAATTGTTGATGCAGTTTTTTAGGGGCTGCTAGTAGCTATCTTCTTACCAAATTTGGTAGTTCTATATGTAAGGATGTGCGAAATATGTGGATTTATCGGTTTTGAGTTATCGAATTTATCGATTTTCCAGCCCCCCAGTTATCGTAGAACCCCCATCTTGACACATAGTTAAAGAGAATTGGAAAGTTTCAAGTCTCTAGTTTGAAGGGTGTGGAAAAAAATTGGACACATACAGACGGACAGACGGACGGACACCATGACGGACATTGCACAAACCCAATATACTCTTTACCTTCGGTATCGAGTATAAAAATTGCATCCATTTAAGCGTATCACCACGTCAACTAAATCGCATTGCTCTGGCCTCCAATGTGAAAATAACATCACTAGCTCTCTAAAATGGTTTTGTCTATCCTTATGAAGGCTAAAATTCATATATCTAATTATGCGTGACTTGGTCCTTCGTTTAATAAAACCACTTCCATTTTAAAGCGGAAAAAATTCGGAACCCACGATCTCATTTTCTTCGTCATCGTCGCTATCAATATTTTGGCGGGACACTTTTAAAGTTATGCTATAATTATAGTTTGCGGCAAAATCAGCTAAAGAAATATTTTCTAGATCATTAGGCCGCTGTACATAATGATCTAACAGACCAACTGTAAAAATGTCTGTGGAATTTCGGGCTAAATTTTGAAGTTGTTGCTTGGGCCGAAGCATTCTAACTCTATTTTCGGGAAGTACTGTGTTGATATAAACATCACCATTACTGGTCTCGGACATACTCAGCCCCATACAACAGTACACGGCTTCCTGAGCGGAAATCTCAGTGCCAGAAATGAATTTATGCCCAATGTGTTGCAACTTTTGCTTAATTGTGTAATTGTAGCGCTGTTGATGAACGCCCATGACTATGCTTTTGGTATTCAATATACTGGCTAAGATCAACATTTGTCACATCTGTAGTGACAAATTGGTTGATAAAGTCTATTACCGGTGGAATAGACCTGTCTCTACTTTCATCGTCTTTAAAGTGTAGTTTTGGGGCACCTTTAAGCCAAAACATACCGTGGATGTGAGGGGAACCTCTTTGTTGGAATTCAACTCGCCAATAATATTTGATAACTGGATGACATCCAAAAATCCCGCCTTCTTTTTTCATAAGTTTTAAAATCTGTCTATATCGAAAGTCGAAATACCGAGCACATGTCACCGGATCGGCTCTAATCAGCCTTACTTTTTCAGCAAATTGCTAAGACGCTGCACTATCTTCGGTTATGTGCTCCTTATCGACATTTCGCTTCAACAGAACTAACAGTTCACCCCACCTAGTTTCACCAGCCGATAGTGTGATAAAAAAGGTTGGCAAGTCAAATTGTCTTATCATTGCCATTACCTTTTTTTTCTCACTTTCCCAGTGAGCTGGAGATGAGCGAATACCTTTTAAAACCCGATAACCTTCATCATGAAGAATTAAATTACTAACTAAATCAGCATTAAGTGCATGGGCTGCAGTTGTGCAGCGAGGAGCAGTGTGTTTGCGCAGGCAAATTGAAGTATTTCTTCTTATGTGGATCATTTCCAACTTTTTATAATTATAAAATATTTTATCGGTTCTACAACCTCGTCTATCGTAATTTCTAAGCTCAGATCTAACAATAGAAGTAAAATATTCTGAACACGTTCTTTTTTTGCCAGCAAATATAGTCGGAAAAGACAATTCTTCTGCATCCTCATCTCCAATCATGTCACGGGGTCGTTGACCTTCGCCGGGGGCCATTTGAATTCTTTGCATATTCACCTGATCTGCTTGAATTTCGTCTAACAATGTTTCTTGCCCACCTGGATTTAGCTGCTCTTCTTCTATGTCTTGTTGGGCCTCCTGATTTTCAGTATTTAAAGTGATTTGATCGAACAAAACTCTGTCCTCATTAGTTGCAAAGAATGGCATATTGTTAGGTGCGGTTGAAAGTGAGGACATTATTTGTTCATTAATAGAAATATTACGCTTCTGATAAAGCTCAGTTGAAACTAAAATGCACATGGCATCAATAATTTAAGAAGGTCTTATTGTTTCAGCCATGATATCATGGTTATATTCCAATCTACGTTTGAGGTGGAGCTGAACAACCTCAGCTTCATGAAAAGCTCTTGGGAGAGAGGTGACAACATTAGCGGTGGGGATGGGAACATTGACAATAGCTCCTTTGATTGCATTTTGACGCTCATGCACTAACGACTTAATTATCATAAATGGAAGACGTGGAGAAATTAGTCTTTCTTCTAAGGGAGTCAAGTCCGTCAAGCATTGGGGAAGGATTGGGAAATCTAGGCCATTAGTAATGGAATTTTTTGGCAGCCTACCTGATTTTATAGTGCGACTGCATGACTTGCAAAACTTGTAGATACTATCTTCAGAAGGAAATTCTCTGGATAAAAACAAAATCTGTGCACTATAAGAATTGTTTTCTTCAATATATTGAGATCTTATCTTGTCCACTTGATGCGGAAACCAAAGCCCCTTGCAGCAAAGGCAAAGTTGGTCAGGGCCTTGTTTAACTATTTTATTTTGGAATCTAATTTATTATAGGCTGATCGGGGGTTATTCGCTTGCTCTAGCCCACTAGGCTCTTGCGAGACTGCTTCCCTTGCTAATCTTCTAGCATTTTGCCTATTAGCTGAATTTCTGCTCTGCTCAGGTAGCCTACGCAAACGGTTGCTGCGTATCCGAGCTCTTTGAGCTCTATTTGTTTCTCGGATCAAAATATTTTGCGCAAGCTCCTGTCGGCGTAGGGATCTAGCCAGCCTTCTACGAGTCTGTTCCAAAAGTCTGTTATGTTCGTTTTGTCTATGCGTTCTCCTACGAGAACTGTTTTCCACTTGCTCCCCCTGACTTACTTGTAAATTGGTCCGTCTTCGTGCTCGTTGAACAGTATTTTGTGTCTGTTCATTTGTCCTTATATCGTTGTTTTTTCTCATAGTTGGCCGACGCGAACTGTCCTCCGTTTGTTCGGCTTGCCGAACTTCTCTATTCGTTCGTTTTTGTGCTCGTTGAGCTGTGTTCTGCGCTTGTTCGGTACTCCTAATATTCTCGTTTTCTCTCCTAACTGCCCGACGCGAACTGTACACCGTTTGTTCGGCTTGCCGAACTTCTCTATTCGTACGTCTTTGTGATCGTTGAGCTGTGTTTTGCGCTTGTTCGGTACTCCTAATATTCTCATTTTCTCTCCTAACTGCCCGACGCGAACTGTCCACCGTTTGTTCGGCTGGCCGAACTTGCATATTTGTGCGTCTGCGTGCGATATTTATAGCATTCTGTCTCTGTTCGATTCTTCTTATTTCTATATCTTGCCTGCGAGCTGCTCTTTGAAGAGTTTCTGTTGATTGCTCAGAAATTCTATATTCTGCGTCATTTCGACGAATTCTCTGAGATTCTGCGTTAGCATTCAATTCTCTGTCTTTATACTCGACATTTTCACGGCGAGCTCTAATTCTCATTGCCTTCGCTCGCAATCTTTGTGATGCAGTAACCCTAGTCAAACGCGGCATTTTGAAATTTGTCAATTGGACTATAAGCTTTCAGCTAATAAAAAATATCTGCTAATAAAAACCGTGTTATATTTAATTTTTGATATTTTATATAAAACTGTAAAAATCGAATAAACCGATATTTATATTAAATAAATTTAAATTTGAATATAAAAATAAAAATATATATGTATATAAGTATATAAATATAATTGTGTTCTTAATGTAAAAGCACTAATAGTTATTATATAATTGTATAAAAATATATTTCAAATTATTTCGCATAAAAATACCGACTAATATATGTGCTTCAAATGCAACACAAGACTGCGACGTTAAGTTGGCAAGCTTGCCAATTGATTGCAAAATATTTTGATATATATTAGTATTTGAATGTTTTAATGTTAATGAATGAAAAATTTAAATTAAATTGGGATATATAGAGACGAAGAGAATTTGAAACGACCGATTAAATCGCGTTGTCAAATTTAGCAAATAAAAAAATTTGGCAATTAGAAAAACAAAAGAAAATTCTTAGTAATTTTAAAAATTTTATGAAAATCAAGAAACAATTTAATTAAACAGTCTTAAAAAATACTTCTTAAGCAAATACCGGGTACAGCAGACCGCTGCGCGTAAAATATATCCACGTTTGGACGCTACAAATGTACAAACATATGTACATACATATGTCACACACAATGGCACTGTTCACAGTATTCACTCGCGATTATTTAATTTAACGTTTCACAGAGTTTAATTTAAGCAGTAATGCTATTTTAATTAATAGTGTTGTAATATTAAAACAAAGAAACTATAAATTTAATGTAAATATTACGTTTGTGCAAAATTTGATGCGTTCAATAAAAGCGTTCGATTCAAATTGAGAATAGAGAGAGCTAAGAGAAATATGTGCCAAAAGTAACGGGACTAACGCAAGAATGTTCTGCGTAGATGACGTCACATTTGATGTATGTGTTGAATATTTGCCTTGCTAAAATGTAAATTACTAAATTTTGGCTTTTAATAATATTTAATAATAATATAATAAGAGAAGCAGTTTTTATTATATTATCATTCATTATGCAATGCGTTATCTGTCTTTCTTGTATCATGGGACTAACGCAGTTAGAGTATAGCGATTGCGTTGCTTTCCTATGTATTGGTGTGTTTAGCAGCCAGAAAAATTAAATTCTATTACACTGGCAACTCTTCTTCTAAACACAGGCTACTAATGATCAAATTTCAATTACAGGCAACTCAAAATGTTGCATTATTTGGAGCCTTCTCTTTAAACGCTCCCTTTTAGTTGAGCAAGAACAATAACAAAGAAAATTTTCCCGAAAAGTAGAAACACTTACGCATTTTCAGCATTTCATATGCATTGCATTTCTATGCGTTGGTGTAGCTTGTCTGGCAACGCTAAAAATATGGCAATTTGCGATCAAGAGTGAATACACAAAACACATGTTCACAAAAACTATATTGATCAGAAAAGTGTACAGCCCAAGTACATAGATTATTATATATGTATGTAAGCTGTGTAAGTTAATGATTTCCTTATGACATCGCGAAATTTGCGTACAAAAACAGTGTAAGATACCATGCAGCGCCATCTAGTTGATATCCGGAGACAAGTGTTGACAAATCGATTGATAGGCTGCAAATTATCAAACTAGATGGCGTTACACCTTATTTGATTCAAATTAAATCCTTAGCTAGGAAAACCTACATCACAATAAATTAAATCCATTATATATTTATATTCAGTTACTTCCAAGAAAGAGTGGGTACTGGGGGCAAAAAGAGTTTGGCAGAAGGAGTGAGAAAAAAATGTTTGATGCAGATCTATGTGGAATATCAATTGCTATCTTCATACCAAATTTGGTGACTCTAGCTCTAAAATTGTAAGAAGTGGGGAAAGGGGGGATGGGGGCGGTATGGGTGGGCGTGGCATCCAAATTTGTGATGCAGATCTATGTGGAATGTCAATTGCTGTCTTCATACCAAGTTTGGTGACTCTAGCTCGAAGTTTGTAAGAGGTGGGGAAAGGGGGCTGGGGGCGGTATGGGTGGGCGTGGCATCCAAACTAATGATGCAGATCTGTGTGGAATGTCAATTGCTATCTTTATACCAAATTTGGTGACTCTAGCTCGAAAATTGTAAAAAGTGGGGAAAGCGGGGCTGGGGGCGGTATGAGTGGGCGTGGCATCCAAAGTTTTGATGCAGATCTGTGTGGAATGCCAATTGCTATCTTCATACCAAATTTGGTGACTCTAGCTCGAAGTTTGTTAGAGGTGGGGAATGGGGGGCTGGGGGCGGTATGGGTGGGCGTGGCATCCAATCTAATGATGCAGATCTGTGTGGAATATCAATTGCTATCTTCATACCAAATTTAGTCACTCTAGCTAAATGTTTGTAAAAGGTGGGTACAGGGGGTGAAATGGGTGGGCGTGGCTCCAAAACTTTGATGCAGTTTTTGGGGTTCGTTACAAGCTATCTTCCTTCCAAATTTGGTGGCTCTAGCTGCACAACTCTGGAAGATACACGCATTCCCGTTTATGATGAAGCGTGGGGGTGGATGGGGGCGGCTAGGGTGGTATTGGTGGGCGTGGCATCCAAACTTTTGATGCAGTTTTTGGGGGGTCATCATCACCTATCTTAGCACCAAATTTGGTGGCTATAGCTCAAAAACTGTGGGAGATATACGCTTTTTTGACTTTAAAATGGGGGGGGGGGGGTCTGGAGGCGGAATGGGTGGGCCTGGCTCCAAAATTTTTGATGCCATTTTTTGGGGGTTGCTTGTCACTATCTTCTTACCAAATTTGGTAGTTCTATATGTAAGGATGTGCGAAATATGTGGACTTATCGGTTTCGAGTTATCGAATTTATCGATTTCCAGCCCCCCAGTTATCGTAGAACCCCCATCTTGACACATAGTTAAAGAGAATTGGAAAGTTTCAAGTCTCTAGTTTGAAGGGTGTGGAAAAAAATTGGACACATACAGACGGACAGACGGACGGACACCATGACGGACATTGCACAAACCCAATATACTCTTTACCTTCGGTATCGAGTATAAAAATTGCATCCATTTAAGCGTATCACCACGTCAACTAAATCGCATTGCTCTGGCCTCCAATGTGAAAATAACAGCACTAGCTCTCTAAAATGGTTTTGTCTATCCTTATGAAGGCTAAAATTCATATATCTAATTATGCGTGACTTGGTCCTTCGTTTAATAAAACCACTTCCATTTTAAAGCGGAAAAAATTCGGAACCCACGATCTCATTTTCTTCGTCATCGTCGCTATCAATATTTTGGCGGGACACTTTTAAAGTTATGCTATAATTATAGTTTGCGGCAAAATCAGCTAAAGAAATATTTTCTAGATCATTAGGCAGATGTACATAATGATCTAACAGACCAACTGTAAAAATGTCTGTGGAATTTTGGGCTAAATTTTGAAGTTGTTGCTTGGGCCGAAGCATTCTAACTCTATTTTCGGGAAGTACTGTGTTGATATAAACATCACCATTACTGGTCTCGGACATACTCAGCCCCATACAACAGTACACGGCTTCCTGAGCGGAAATCTCAGTGCCAGAAATGAATTTATGCCCAATGTGTTGCAACTTTTGCTTAATTGTGTAATTGTGGCGCTGTTTAATTTCATCCACGGCATCGTGCAATAATTTAGAAATCCCTCTCTGTGATTTATTAATATAATTAATAACATAACTGCAACATGCATAAGGATCTAATATAAATTGAATGTCTATATTAGCTCTTTGCATCGCAAGAATATGTTTGTTGTAGGCGTTTACTTTTATTGCGTTAAAAGAACGCTTAAGGAATATTTGTGGTTTCTTTAAACCAGACCTAGTTGCCATTATATATTGCTCGTAAGTGAGGTTGATTTGATCGTGAGCTAAGAAATCATCAAAGGTGTCAAATGTCGGCAGTGTTTCACGGTCAAAAGGAAAATGTAACAAATTTTGAATAGATTGATGGTTTTTGCGATATGAAGTACAGAGATCACTTCCGGACAAAGGAAAAATAATTTGTGTTTGGGGCATTGGAGGATATGGAATACCAAAGCGGCATATGCGGGACCCCCTTATTTCTCGCATTGATGAACGCCCATGACTATGCTTTTGGTATTCAATATACTGGCTAAGATCAACATTTGTCACATCTGTAGTGACAAATTGGTTGATAAAGTCTATTACCGGTGGAATAGACCTGTCTCTACTTTCATCGTCTTTAAAGTGTATTTTTGGGGCACCTTTAAGCCAAAACATACCGTGGATGTGAGGGGAACCTCTTTGTTGGAATTCAACTCGCCAATAATATTTGATAACTGGATGACATCCAAAAATCCCGCCTTCTTTTTTCATAAGTTTTAAAATCTGTCTATATCGAAAGTCGAAATACCGAGCACATGTCACCGGATCGGCTCTAATCAGCCTTACTTTTTCAGCAAATTGCTAAGACGCTGCACTATCTTCGGTTATGTGCTCCTTATCGACATTTCGCTTCAACAGAACTAACAGTTCACCCCACCTAGTTTCACCAGCCGATAGTGTGATAAAAAAGGTTGGCAAGTCAAATTGCCATTACCTTTTTTTTCTCACTTTCCCAGTGAGCTGGAGATGAGCGAATACCTTTTAAAACCCGATAACCTTCATCATGAAGAATTAAATTACTAACTAAATCAGCATTAAGTGCATGGGCTGCAGTTGTGCAGCGAGGAGCAGTGTGTTTGCGCAGGCAAATTGAAGTATTTCTTCTTATGTGGATCATTTCCAACTTTTTATAATTATAAAATATTTTATCGGTTCTACAACCTCGTCTATCGTAATTTCTAAGCTCAGATCTAACAATAGAAGTTAAATATTCTGAACACGTCCTTTTTTTGCCAGCAAATATAGTCGGAAAAGACAATTCTTCTGCATCCTCATCTCCAATCATGACACGGGGTCGTTGACCTTCGCCGGGGGCCATTTGAATTCTTTGCATATTCACCTGATCTGCTTGAATTTCGTCTAACAATGTTTCTTGCCCACCTGTTTTTAGCTGCTCTTCTTCTATGTCTTGTTGGGCCTCCTGATTTTCAGTATTTAAAGTGATTTGATCGAACAAAACTCTGTCCTCATTAGTTGCAAAGAATGGCATATTGTTAGGTGCGGTTGAAAGTGAGGACATTATTTGTTCATTAATAGAAATATTACGCTTCTGATAAAGCTCAGTTGAAACTAAAAAGCGCATGGCATCAATAATTTAAGAAGGTCTTATTGTTTCAGCCATGATATCATGGTTATATTCCAATCTACGTTTGAGGTGGAGCTGAACAACCTCAGCTTCATGAAAAGCTCTTGGGAGAGAGGTGACAACATTAGCGGTGGGGATGGGAACATTTACAATAGCTCCTTTGATTGCATTTTGACGCTCATGCACTAACGACTTAATTATCATAAATGGAAGACGTGGAGAAATTAGTCTTTCTTCTAAGGGAGTCAAGTCCGTCAAGCATTGGGGAAGGATTGGGAAATCTAGGCCATTAGTAATGGAATTTTTTGGCAGCCTACCTGATTTTATAGTGCGACTGCATGACTTGCAAAACTTGTAGATACTATCTTCAGAAGGAAATTCTCTGGATAAAAACAAAATCTGTGCACTATAAGAATTGTTTTCTTCAATATATTGAGATCTTATCTTGTCCACTTGATGCGGAAACCAAAGCCCCTTGCAGCAAAGGCAAAGTTGGTCAGGGCCTTGTTTAACTATTTTATTTTGGAATCTAATTTATTATAGGCTGATTGGGGGTTATTCGCTTGCTCTAGCCCACTAGGCTCTTGCGAGACGGCTTCCCTTGCTAATCTTCTAGCATTTTGCCTATTAGCTGAATTTCTGCTCTGCTCAGGTAGCCTACGCAAACGGTTGCTGCGTATCCGAGCTCTTTGAGCTCTATTTGTTTCTCGGATCAAAATATTTTGCGCAAGCTCCTGTCGGCGTAGGGATCTAGCCAGCCTTCTACGAGTCTGTTCCAAAAGTCTGTTATGTTCGTTTTGTCTATGCGTTCTCCTACGAGAACTGTTTTCCACTTGCTCCCCCTGACTTACTTGTAAATTGGTCCGTCTTCGTGCTCATTGAACAGTATTTTGTGTCTGTTCATTTGTCCTTATATCGTTGTTTTTTCTCATAGTTGACCGACGCGAACTGTCCACCGTTTGTTCGGCTTGCCGAACTTCTCTGTTCGTACGTCTTTGTGATCGTTGAGCTGTGTTTTGCGCTTGTTCGGTACTCCTAATATTCTCATTTTCTCTCCTAACTGCCCGACGCGAACTGTCCACCGTTTGTTCGGCTTGCCGAACTTGCATATTTGTGCGTCTGCGTGCGATATTTATAGCATTCTGTCTCTGTTCGATTCTTCTTATTTCTATATCTTGCCTGCGAGCTGCTCTTTGAAGAGTTTCTGTTGATTGCTCAGAAATTCTATATTCTGCGTCATTTCGACGAATTCTCTGAGATTCTGCGTTAGCATTCAATTCTCTGTCTTTATACTCGACATTTTCACGGCGAGCTCTAATTCTCATTGCCTTCGCTCGCAATCTTTGTGATGCAGTAACCCTAGTCAAACGCGGCATTTTGAAATTTGTCAATTGGACTATAAGCTTTCAGCTAATAAAAAATATCTGCTAATAAAAACCGTGTTATATTTAACTGTTGATATTTTATATAAAACTGTAAAAATCGAATAAACCGATATTTATATTAAATAAACTTAAATTTGAATATAAAAATAAAAATATATATGTATATAAGTATATAAATATAAATGTGTTCTTAATGTAAAAGCACTAATAGTTATTATATAATTGTATAAAAATATATTTCAAATTATTTCGCATAAAAATACCGACTAATATATGTGCTTCAAATGCAACACAAGACTGCGACGTTAAGTTGGCAAGCTTGCCAATTGATTGCAAAATATTTTGATATATATTAGTATTTGAATGTTTTAATGTTAATGAATGAAAAATTTAAATTAAATTGGGATATATAGAGACGAAGAGAATTTGAAACGACCGATTAAATCGCGTTGTCAAATTTAGCAAATAAAAAAAATTTGGCAATTAGAAAAACAAAAGAAAATTCTTAGTAATTTTAAAAATTTTATGAAAATCAAGAAACAATTTAATTAAACAGTCTTAAAAAATACTTCTTAAGCAAATACCGGGTACAGCAGACCGCTGCGCGTAAAATATATCCACGTTTGGACGCTACAAATGTACAAACATATGTACATACATATGTCACACACAATGGCACTGTTCACAGTATTCACTCGCGATTATTTAATTTAACGTTTCACAGAGTTTAATTTAAGCAGTAATGTTATTTTAATTAATAGTGTTGTAATATTAAAACAAAGAAACTATAAATTTAATGTAAATATTACGTTTGTGCAAAATTTGATGCGTTCAATAAAAGCGTTCGATTCAAATTGAGAATAGAGAGAGCTAAGAGAAATATGTGCCAAAAGTAACGGGACTAACGCAAGAACAATAAAGCTAAGATTGAGCAGAAACTGGCTTATGTTCTGCGTAGATGACGTCACATTTGATGCATGTGTTGAATATTTGCCTTGTTAAAATGTAAATTACTAAATTTTGGCTTTTAATAATATTTAATAATAATATAATAAGAGAAGCAGTTTTTATTATATTATCATTCATTATGCAATGCGTTATCTGTCTTTCTTGTATCATGGGACTAACGCAGTTAGAGTATAGCGATTGCGTTGCTTTCCTATGTATTGGTGTGTTTAGCAGCCAGAAAAATTAAATTCTATTACACTGGCAACTCTTCTTCTAAACACAGACTACTAATGATCAGAATTTCAATTACAGGCAACTCAAAATGTTGCATTATTTGGAGCCTTCTCTTTAAACGCTCCCTTTTAGTTGAGCAAGAACAATAACAAAGAAAATTTTCCCGAAAAGTAGAAACACTTACGCATTTTCAGCATTTCATATGCATTGCATTTCTATGCGTTGGTGTAGCTTGTCTGGCAACGCTAAAAATATGGCAATTTGCGATCAAGAGTGAATACACAAAACACATGTTCACAAAAACTATATTGATCAGAAAAGTGTACAGCCCAAGTACATGGATTATTATATATGTATGTAAGCTGTGTAAGTTAATGATTTCCTTATGACATCGCGAAATTTGCGTACAAAAACAGTGTAAGATACCATGCAGCGCCATCTAGTTGATAGGAAAACCTACATCACAATAAATTAAATCCATTATATATTTATATTCAGTTACTTCCAATCCAAAAGAGTGGGTACTGGGGGCAAAAAGAGTTTGGCAGAAGGAGTGAGAAAAAAATGTTTGATGCAGATCTATGTGGAATGTCAATTGCTGTCTTCATACCAAGTTTAGTGACTCTAGCTCGAAGTTTGTAAGAGGTGGGGAAAGGGAGGCTTGGGGTGGTATGGGTGGGCGTGGCATTCAAACTTTTGATGCAGACCTGTGTGGAATATCAATTGCTATCTTCATACCAAATTTAGTCACTCTAGCTAAATGTTTGTAAAAGGTGTGGTAAAGGGGGCGAAATGGGTGGGCGTGGCTCCAAAACTTTGATGCAGTTTTTTGGGGTTCGTTACCAGCTATCTTCCTTCCAAATTTGGTGGCTCTAGCTGCACAACTCTGGAAGATACACGCATTCCCGTTTATGATGAAGCGTGGGGGTGGATGGGGGCGGCTAGGGTGGTATTGGTGGGCGTATAAAAATTGCATCCATTTAAGCGTATCACCATCAAATTTTGGAATTGAAATACGTGGTAAGTTGATGTTTTCGGTGCACTCCCTGCTTGAATTGCTGGTAAGCGCATTCCAGACATCAGCCTCTGCCTTTAAATACTCGGTGGCGTTGTAGCCACTCTCTTCTGGTTCTCAAATTCCTCGTATATTTGGAAATAGACCTCATGAGTTTTTGCCCATAATGACTTAATGATGTCCGCATTAACAGGCTTGTGTTGCAGAGCGCGATTGATTGACGCAATCATCACCTTTTGCCGACGGCACAATGCAACTAGCTTGGCATTTGTGTTTTCTTTGGCATCAACAATTCCTGCAGCAATGGCGGGTTTTGGTTCCGTCCTATTACTGGTAGACTGATCTGCAATGTCAGCTTGTTCTTTGAAGTAAGCTCTGGTTTTTTGAACCAAATCGTGAGCCTCTTCGGAGAACTTGTGGTATGGGTGAGACTCCTCTAACTTAGAGTTTTTGATCAAGACATCGTTGTTCTTGAAAATAGTCCACTTTTCCTCAAGGATTTTGGCCTTGGCTTGGTAGTAGCCAGGTTTTGCCTTCCGATCTGCTGGGTCCTTTTTTGTGTTCTTGTCAAGCCTTGATACCTCTTGGCTTATTTCTTAATGCGCATCTAGGACATCTTCCAATAAGAGTGATTTCTCTGTGCTCATATTGTCGCCTTGTTGACAATGACTAAGCTACCACAATCACCTTTGTTATGTTGTTGTATATAGCTCTTTGATTACTCCCGACCCGGTGGAAATGTTTTATCCGCTCGGCCTGAGCTGGATTACGCTTCTATTCGCAACCGTGTGGTGTGGTCGAAGGAGTAGCGAGCTATATGTTGTAGACAGGATCCATCCTAGGAGTTCTTTGTCGGGGTCACCAAAATGTACCTTTAAACGGTGTGTATGTATTGATAGCATCCAATACAAACTGACTGCTCAATTGCTGTCGAAACTGGCACTTGTAACCAGGTGGACTGCGGAGAATAATGAATGTATCTATGTAGGTTGTACTAAGAACACTGATTTTATTAACGAAAAGTGACAATATTTGAAGGAAATAAAAGCTTAGTTTTACAGTTTTGTGGTAACAATTAAAATTAGGTTATTGTGTACACAGCAGTTGCTTGGGGCGCTGGGGGTGGATTGGATGGGTGTGGCATCAAAATTACCTTCGGTAACGAGTTTAAAAAGGGCGAACATATAAAAAATTACATTTCTTTACATTTGCTGCAATTAAGATTTTTAAAATTTATTTGAAAGTTGTCTTAATCTCTTTGAAGCTGTTGAGCAGCAAAGGGGAGTTACAGACGATGTGCATAATTTAACATCACCAGCGTACATCAAAACCCGAGAGAACTTTATAACCGGTGGAAACGTTTATAAACAAAATAAAAAATAAAGAACCAAGATGACTACCCTGTGGAACGCTTGAAACGAACTGAACCGTCTTGGAAACGGACTCTTTAAATAAAACCCTCTGAGTTCTAAGAGTTAAGTAGTCTTTAATCCACAGAACTAGAATATTTGAAAAGCTCAAGAGTTCTAGTTTATGTATTAGGAGATGATGATCTAGAGAGTCAAAAGCCTTACTAAAATCAGTACAAATAACATCAGTCTGCAATTTGTCCTGAAAACCCTTGATAACAAACGAAGTAAATTCTAACAAATTATTAATTAATTATAAATTAATTATAAATCCGTGCTGCCACGGTGAAATAATAGATTTGCAAAAGTGTTAAAGATGGGAGGTTATTAATTTTTCAAAAATCTTCGGAATAGCAGACAACTTGGGAATGCCCCTATAATTTTGAACATTAGATTTGTTTCCTTTTTTATGGAGAGGAATAATAAACGACTCTTTCCAAATTTTTGGAAAGGAGCCTTACTCCAGGGACAAGTTAAACATTTTAAGCAACGGCTTTAAAAGACCATGAGCGCAGTGTCTAAGCACACAGCTTGGCACTCCGTCAGTTCCTGGGGAAAATATAGGTTTCAAAACATGAAGATTATTTAAAAGTGAGTTTTCAATGATTTTCAGTCCAAAAATGCGATTCGAGCCATTCACCTGGTAAGGGTAAGGCAAACCGACTTGAGATTGAAATGAACTATAAGTCGTTTGAAAAAATTGGGCAAATATATTTGCAATCTCCTGATCAGAAGTGGCCTTCGTTTCCTCAAAGAATACTTCAGTTTGGAGTGTCGATGACCTACGTTTTGCATTAACAAAATCAAAAAACCGCTTTGGATCCTGCTGAAACTGTAATCTACACCGAGTCAGGTAATTCTTATAACATTGGTTATTTAAGATATCAAAACTGGCACGAGAAATCAAGTATATACCTATGAGCCGTTTTTTCTAAATCTCTTGAAGAGCTAGGATTTACGATTTTTGAGAATTGTCAACTCTCGGGTAAACCACACAGGTTTGTTAGACCTGTTTAGCTTACCAACCGGGACACATAAATCAAATAAAGAATATAAGGTATTATAAAAAATACTGATTGCCACGTCCAAGTCGTCAGACTCGTAGAAGGGAGACCAGTCAGTTTGGGATAAAAGCAAGGCGAGTCCCTCAAAATCAGTTTTCCAAAATTGACGAACTCGACTCAAAGGCATTTTAACATTGCAACGCGTCCGGGAAGGTAAATTAATCAACAGCTCGAACGTAGGATGGTATAAGTCTTCGGGATAATATATAGGCTGGGAACGGGAAACGGATGAAGATGATGAATTCAAAACAAAAACAAGTGGAAACGTTGCAGTCGGACGCAACCGACTGCGGTATACTCGATACCAGTATTAAAAATTTTGATGCCCATCCATGTGGGATGTTAATTGCTTTCTTCATACCAAATTTGGTGACTCTAGCTCGAAGTTTGTATAAAGTGGGGAAAGGGGGGCTGGGGGCGGTATGGGTGGAATTGCATCCAAATTTTTGATGCAGATCTTTGTGGAATGTCAATTGCTATCTTCATAACAAATTTGGTGACTCTAGCTCAAAGTTTGTAAAAGTGGGGAAAGAGGGGCTGGGGGCGGTATGGTTGGGCGTGGCATTCAAATTTTTGCTGCAGATCCTTGTGGAATGTCAAATGCTACCTTCATACCAAATTTGGTGACTCTAGCTCAAAGTTTGTATAAAGTGGGGAAAGGGGGGCTGGGGGCGGTATGGGTGGAATTGCATCCAAATTTTTGATGCAGATCTTTGTGGAATGTCAATTGCTATCTTCATAACAAATTTGGTGACTCTAGCTCAAAGTTTGTAAAAGTGGGGAAAGGGGGGCTGGGGGCGGTATGGTTGGGCGTGGCATTCAAATTTTTGCTGCAGATCCTTGTGGAATGTCAATGCTACCTTCATACCAAATTTGGTGACTCTAGCTCAAAGTTTGTATAAATAGGAGAGGAGGGCTATGGGGCTGGGGGCGGTATGGTTGGGCGTGGCATCCAAATTTTTGCTGCAGATCCTTGTGGAATGTCAAATGCTACCTTCATACCAAATTTGGTGACTCTAGCTCGAAGCATGTAAAAGGTGGTGAAAGGGGGGCTATGGGGCTTGGGGCGGTATGGGTGGGCGTGGCATTCAAATTTTTGCTGCCGATCCATGTGGGATGTCAATTGCTATCTTCATACCAAATTTGGTGACTCTAGCTCGAAGTTTGTATAAAGTGGGGAAAGGGGGGCTGGGGGCGGTATGGGTGGGCGTGGCATCCAAATTTTTGATGCAGATCTATGTGGAATGTCAATTGCTATCTTCATACAAAATTTGGTGACTCTAGCTCAAAGTTTGTAAAAGGTGGGGAAAGGGGGGTGGAAGGGGTGCGCGTGGCTCCAAAACTTTGATGCAGTTTTTCGGGGGTCGTTGCAAGCTATCTTCCAGCAAATTTGGTGGCTCTAGCTCCACAAATCTGGAAGATACACGCATTCCCGTTTTTGACGAAGCGTTGGGGTGGATGGGGGCGGCTAGGGTGGTATTGGTGGGCGTGGCATCCAACCTTTTGATGCAGTTTTTGGGGGGTCATCATCACCTATCTTGGCACCAAATTTGGTGGCTCTAGCTCAAAAACTGTGGGAGATATAGCCATTTCTGATTTCAAAATGCGGGGGGGCTGGGGGCGGAATGGGTGGGCGTGGCTCCAAAGTTTTGATGCAGTTTTTTGGGGGTCGTTACCAGCTAGCTTTCTACCAAATTTGGAGGCTCTAGCTCCACAACTCTGATAGATACACGCATTCCCGTTTTTGACGAAGCGTTGGGGTGGATGGGGGCGGCTAGGGTGGTATTGGTGGGCGTATAAAAATTGCATCCATTTAAGCGTATCACCATCAAATTTTGGAATTGAAATACGTGGTAAGTTGATGTTATCGGTGCACTCCCTGCTTGAATTGCTGGTAAGCGCATTCCAGACATCAGCCTCTGCCTTTAAATACTCGGTGGCGTTGTAGCCACTCTCTTCTGGTTCTCAAATTCCTCGTATATTTGGAAATAGACCTCATGAGTTTTTGCCCATAATGACTTAATGATGTCCGCATTAACAGGCTTGTGTTGCAGAGCGCGATTGATTGACGCAATCATCACCTTTTGCCGACGGCACAATGCAACTAGCTTGGCATTTGTGTTTTCTTTGGCATCAACAATTCCTGCAGCAATGGCGGGTTTTGGTTCCGTCCTATTACTGGTAGACTGATCTGCAATGTCAGCTTGTTCTTTGAAGTAAGCTCTGGTTTTTTGAACCAAATCGTGAGCCTCTTCGGAGAACTTGTGGTATGGGTGAGACTCCTCTAACTTAGAGTTTTTGATCAAGACATCGTTGTTCTTGAAAATAGTCCACTTTTCCTCAAGGATTTTGGCCTTGGCTTGGTAGTAGCCAGGTTTTGCCTTCCGATCTGCTGGGTCCTTTTTTGTGTTCTTGTTAAGCCTTGATACCTCTTGGCTTATTTCTTAATGCGCATCTAGGACATCTTCCAATAAGAGTGATTTCTCTGTGCTCATATTGTCGCCTTGTTGACAATGACTAAGCTACCACAATCACCTTTGTTATGTTGTTGTATATAGCTCTTTGATTACTCCCGACCCGGTGGAAATGTTTTATTCGCTCGGCCTGAGCTGGATTACGCTTCTATTCGCAACCGTGTGGTGTGGTCGAAGGAGTAGCGAGCTATATGTTGTAGACAGGATCCATCCTAGGAGTTCTTTGTCGGGGTCACCAAAATGTACCTTTAAACGGTGTGTATGTATTGATAGCATCCAATACAAACTGACTGCTCAATTGCTGTCGAAACTGGCACTTGTAACCAGGTGGACTGCGGAGAATAATGAATGTATCTATGTAGGTTGTACTAAGAACACTGATTTTATTAACGAAAAGTGACAATATTTGAAGGAAATAAAAGCTTAGTTTTACAGTTTTGTGGTAACAATTAAAATTAGGTTATTGTGTACACAGCAGTTGCTTGGGGCGCTGGGGGTGGATTGGATGGGTGTGGCATCAAAATTACCTTCGGTAACGAGTTTAAAAAGGGCGAACATATAAAAAATTACATTTCTTTACATTTGCTGCAATTAAGATTTTTTAAAATTTATTTGAAAGTTGTCTTAATCTCTTTGAAGCTGTTGAGCAGCAAAGGGGAGTTACAGACGATGTGCATAATTTAACATCACCAGCGTACATCAAAACCCGAGAGAACTTTATAACCGGTGGAAACGTTTATAAACAAAATAAAAAATAAAGAACCAAGATGACTACCCTGTGGAACGCTTGAAACGAACTGAACCGTCTTGGAAACGGACTCTTTAAATAAAACCCTCTGAGTTCTAAGAGTTAAGTAGTCTTTAATCCACAGAACTAGAATATTTGAAAAGCTCAAGAGTTCTAGTTTATGTATTAGGAGATGATGATCTAGAGAGTCAAAAGCCTTACTAAAATCAGTACAAATAACATCAGTCTGCAATTTGTCCTGAAAACCCTTGATAACAAACGAAGTAAATTCTAACAAATTATTAATTAATTATAAATTAATTATAAATCCGTGCTGCCACGGTGAAATAATAGATTTGCAAAAGTGTTAAAGATGGGAGGTTATTAATTTTTCAAAAATCTTCGGAATAGCAGACAACTTGGGAATGCCCCTATAATTTTGAACATTAGATTTGTTTCCTTTTTTATGGAGAGGAATAATAAACGACTCTTTCCAAATTTTTGGAAAGGAGCCTTACTCCAGGGACAAGTTAAACATTTTAAGCAACGGCTTTAAAAGACCATGAGCGCAGTGTCTAAGCACACAGCTTGGCACTCCGTCAGTTCCTGGGGAAAATATAGGTTTCAAAACATGAAGATTATTTAAAAGTGAGTTTTCAATGATTTTCAGTCCAAAAATGCGATTCGAGCCATTCACCTGGTAAGGGTAAGGCAAACCGACTTGAGATTGAAATGAACTATAAGTCGTTTGAAAAAATTGGGCAAATATATTTGCAATCTCCTGATCAGAAGTGGCCTTCGTTTCCTCAAAGAATACTTCAGTTTGGAGTGTCGATGACCTACGTTTTGCATTAACAAAATCAAAAAACCGCTTTGGATCCTGCTGAAACTGTAATCTACACCGAGTCAGGTAATTCTTATAACATTGGTTATTTAAGATATCAAAACTGGCACGAGAAATCAAGTATATACCTATGAGCCGTTTTTTCTAAATCTCTTGAAGAGCTAGGATTTACGATTTTTGAGAATTGTCAACTCTCGGGTAAACCACACAGGTTTGTTAGACCTGTTAAGCTTACCAACCGGGACACATAAATCAAATAAAGAATATAAGGTATTATAAAAAATACTGATTGCCACGTCCAAGTCGTCAGACTCGTAGAAGGGAGACCAGTCAGTTTGGGATAAAAGCAAGGCGAGTCCCTCAAAATCAGTTTTCCAAAATTGACGAACTCGACTCAAAGGCATTTTAACATTGCAACGCGTCCGGGAAGGTAAATTAATCAACAGCTCGAACGTAGGATGGTATAAGTCTTCGGGATAATATATAGGCTGGGAACGGGAAACGGATGAAGATGATGAATTCAAAACAAAAACAAGTGGAAACGTTGCAGTCGGACGCAACCGACTGCGGTATACTCGATACCAGTATTAAAAATTTTGATGCCCATCCATGTGGGATGTTAATTGCTTTCTTCATACCAAATTTGGTGACTCTAGCTCGAAGTTTGTATAAAGTGGGGAAAGGGGGGCTGGGGGCGGTATGGGTGGAATTGCATCCAAATTTTTGATGCAGATCTTTGTGGAATGTCAATTGCTATCTTCATAACAAATTTGGTGACTCTAGCTCAAAGTTTGTAAAAGTGGGGAAAGAGGGGCTGGGGGCGGTATGGTTGGGCGTGGCATTCAAATTTTTTCTGCAGATCCTTGTGGAATGTCAAATGCTACCTTCATACCAAATTTGGTGACTCTAGCTCAAAGTTTGTATAAAGTGGGGAAAGGGGGGCTGGGGGCGGTATGGGTGGAATTGCATCCAAATTTTTGATGCAGATCTTTGTGGAATGTCAATTGCTATCTTCATAACAAATTTGGTGACTCTAGCTCAAAGTTTGTAAAAGTGGGGAAAGGGGGGCTGGGGGCGGTATGGTTGGGCGTGGCATTCAAATTTTTGCTGCAGATCCTTGTGGAATGTCAAATGCTACCTTCATACCAAATTTGGTGACTCTAGCTCAAAGTTTGTATAAATAGGAGAGGAGGGCTATGGGGCTGGGGGCGGTATGGTTGGGCGTGGCATCCAAATTTTTGCTGCAGATCCTTGTGGAATGTCAAATGCTATCTTCATACCAAATTTGGTGACTCTAGCTCAAGTTTGTAAAAGTGGGGAAAGAGGGGCTCGGGGCGGTATGGTTGGGCGTGGCATTCAAATTTTTTCTGCAGATCCTTGTGGAATGTCAATTGCTACCTTCATACCAAATTTGGTGACTCTAGCTCGAAGTTTGTATAAAGTGGGGAAAGGGGGGCTGGGGACGGTATGGGTGGAATTGCATCCAAATTTTTGATGCAGATCTTTGTGGAATGTCAATTGCTATCTTCATAACAAATTTGGTGACTCTAGCTCAAAGTTTGTAAAAGTGGGGAAAGGGGGGCTGGGGGCGGTATGGTTGGGCGTGGCATCCAAATTTTTGCTGCAGATCCTTGTGGAATGTCAAATGCTACCTTCATACCAAATTTGGTGACTCTAGCTCAAAGTTTGTATAAAGTGGGGAAAGGGGGGCTGGGGGCGGTATGGTTGGGCGTGGCATCCAAATTTTTGCTGCAGATCCTTGTGGAATGTCAAATGCTACCTTCATACCAAATTTGGTGACTCTAGCTCGAAGCATGTAAAGGTGGTGAAAGGGGGGCTATGGGGCTTGGGGCGGTATGGGTGGGCGTGGCATTCAAATTTTTGCTGCCGATCCATGTGGGATGTCAATTGCTATCTTCATACCAAATTTGGTGACTCTAGCTCGAAGTTTGTATAAAGTTGGGAAAGGGGGGCTGGGGGCGGTATGGGTGGGCGTGGCATCCAAATTTTTGATGCAGATCTATGTGGAATGTCAATTGCTATCTTCATACAAAATTTGGTGACTCTAGCTCAAAGTTTGTAAAAGGTGGGGAAAGGGGGGTGGAAGGGGTGCGCGTGGCTCCAAAACTTTGATGCAGTTTTTCGGGGGTCGTTGCAAGCTATCTTCCTGCCAAATTTGGTGGCTCTAGCTCCACAACTCTGGAAGATACACGCATTCCCGTTTTTGACGAAGCGTTGGGGTGGATGGGGCGGCTAGGGTGGTATTGGTGGGCGTGGCATCCAAACTTTTGATGCAGCTTTTGGGGGGTCATCATCACCTATCTTGGCACCAAATTTGGTGGCTCTAGCTCAAAAACTGTGGGAGATATAGCCATTTCTGATTTCAAAATGCGGGGGGCTGGGGGCGGAATGGGTGGGCGTGGCTCCAAAATTTTGGGGGTCGTTACCAGCTAGCTTTCTACCAAATTTGGAGGCTCTAGCTCCACAACTCTGATAGATACACGCATTCCCGTTTTTGACGAAGCGTTGGGGTGGATGGGGGCGGCTAGAGCAGTATCGGTGGGCGTGGCATCCAAACTTTTGATGCAGTTTTTGGGGGGTCATCATCATCTATCTTGGCACAAAATTTGGTGGCTCTAGCTCAAAAACTGTGGGAGATATACGCTTTTTTGAATTTAAATTGCGGGGGGGCTGGGGGCGTAATGGGTGGGCGTGGCTCCAAAATTTTGATGCAGTTTTTTGGGGGTTGCTAGTAGCTATCTGCCCACCAAATTTGGTAGTTCTATCTGTAAGGATGTGCGAAATATGTGGATTTATCGGTTTCGAGCTATAGAATTTATCGATTTTCCAGCCCTCCAGTTATCGTAGAACCCCCATCTTGACACTTTAATTTACTATCCCATAGTTAAAGAGAATTGGAAAGTTTCAAGTCTCTAGCTTGAAGGGTGTAGAAAAAATTGCGACACATACAGACGGACAGACGGACGGACACCATGACGGACATTGCACAAACCCAATATACTCTTTACCTTCGGTATCGAGTATAAAATTGCATCCATTTAAGCGTATCACCATCAAATTTTGGAATTGAAATACGTGGTAAGTTGATGTTATCGGTGCACTCTCTGCTTGAATTGCTGGTAAGCGCATTCCAGACATCAGCCTCTGCCTTTAAATACTCGGTGGCGTTGTAGCCACTCTCTTCTGGTTCTCAAATTCCTCGTATATTTGGAAATAGACCTCATGAGTTTTTGCCCATAATGACTTAATGATGTCCGCATTAACAGGCTTGTGTTGCAGAGCGCGATTGATTGACGCAATCATCACCTTTTGCCGACGGCACAATGCAACTAGCTTGGCATTTGTGTTTTCTTTGGCATCAACAATTCCTGCAGCAATGGCGGGTTTTGGTTCCGTCCTATTACTGGTAGACTGATCTGCAATGTCAGCTTGTTCTTTGAAGTAAGCTCTGGTTTTTTGAACCAAATCGTGAGCCTCTTCGGAGAACTTGTGGTATGGGTGAGACTCCTCTAACTTAGAGTTTTTGATCAAGACATCGTTGTTCTTGAAAATAGTCCACTTTTCCTCAAGGATTTTGGCCTTGGCTTGGTAGTAGCCAGGTTTTGCCTTCCGATCTGCTGGGTTCTTTTTTGTGTTCTTGTTAAGCCTTGATACCTCTTGGCTTATTTCTTAATGCGCATCTAGGACATCTTCCAATAAGAGTGATTTCTCTGTGCTCATATTGTCGCCTTGTTGACAATGACTAAGCTACCACAATCACCTTTGTTATGTTGTTGTATATAGCTCTTTGATTACTCCCGACCCGGTGGAAATGTTTTATTCGCTCGGCCTGAGCTGGATTACGCTTCTATTCGCAACCGTGTGGTGTGGTCGAAGGAGTAGCGAGCTATATGTTGTAGACAGGATCCATCCTAGGAGTTCTTTGTCGGGGTCACCAAAATGTACCTTTAAACGGTGTGTATGTATTGATAGCATCCAATACAAACTGACTGCTTAATTGCTGTCGAAACTGGCACTTGTAACCAGGTGGACTGCGGAGAATAATGAATGTATCTATGTAGGTTGTACTAAGAACACTGATTTTATTAACGAAAAGTGACAATATTTGAAGGAAATAAAAGCTTAGTTTTACAGTTTTGTGGTAACAATTAAAATTAGGTTATTGTGTACACAGCAGTTGCTTGGGGCGCTGGGGGTGGATTGGATTGGTGTGGCATCAAAATTACCTTCGGTAACGAGTTTAAAAAGGGCGAACATATAAAAAATTACATTTCTTTACATTTGCTGCAATTAAGATTTTTAAAAATTTATTTGAAAGTTGTCTTAATCTCTTTGAAGCTGTTGAGCAGCAAAGGGGAGTTACAGACGATGTGCATAATTTAACATCACCAGCGTACATCAAAACCCGAGAGAACTTTATAACCGGTGGAAACGTTTATAAACAAAATAAAAAATAAAGAACCAAGATGACTACCCTGTGGAACGCTTGAAACGAACTGAACCGTCTTGGAAACGGACTCTTTAAATAAAACCCTCTGAGTTCTAAGAGTTAAGTAGTCTTTAATCCACAGAACTAGAATATTTGAAAAGCTCAAGAGTTCTAGTTTATGTATTAGGAGATGATGATCTAGAGAGTCGAAAGCTTTACTAAAATCAGTACAAATAACATCAGTCTGCAATTTGTCCTGAAAACCCTTGATAACAAACGAAGTAAATTCTAACAAATTATTAATTAATTATAAATTAATTATAAATCCGTGCTGCCACGGTGAAATAATAGATTTGCAAAAGTGTTAAAGATGGGAGGTTATTAATTTTTCAAAAATCTTCGGAATAGCAGACAACTTGGGAATACCCCTATAATTTTGAACATTAGATTTGTTTCCTTTTTTATGGAGAGGAATAATAAACGACTCTTTCCAAATTTTTGGAAAGGAGCCTTACTCCAGGGACAAGTTAAACATTTTAAGCAACGGCTTTAAAAGACCATGAGCGCAGTGTCTAAGCACACAGCTTGGCACTCCGTCAGTTCCTGGGGAAAATATAGGTTTCAAAACATGAAGATTATTTAAAAGTGAGTTTTCAATGATTTTCAGTCCAAAAATGCGATTCGAGCCATTCACCTGGTAAGGGTAAGGCAAACCGACTTGAGATTGAAATGAACTATAAGTCGTTTGAAAAAATTGGGCAAATATATTTGCAATCTCCTGATCAGAAGTGGCCTTCGTTTCCTCAAAGAATAAAGGTAAATTAATCAACAGCTCGAACGTAGGATGGTATAAGTCTTCGGGATAATATATAGGATGGGAACGGGAAACGGATGAAGATGATGAATTCAAACAAAAACAAGTGGAAACGTTGCAGTCGGACGCAACCGACTGCGGTATACTCGATACCAGTATTAAAAATTTTGATGCCCATCCATGTGGGATGTTAATTGCTTTCTTCATACCAAATTTGGTGACTCTAGCTCGAAGTTTGTATAAAGTGGGGAAAGGGGGGCTGGGGGCGGTATGGGTGGAATTGCATCCAAATTTTTGATGCAGATCTTTGTGGAATGTCAATTGCTATCTTCATAACAAATTTGGTGACTCTAGCTCAAAGTTTGTAAAAGTGGGGAAAGAGGGGCTGGGGGCGGTATGGTTGGGCGTGGCATTCAAATTTTTGCTGCAGATCCTTGTGGAATGTCAAATGCTACCTTCATACCAAATTTGGTGACTCTAGCTCAAAGTTTGTATAAAGTGGGGAAAGGGGGGCTGGGGGCGGTATGGGTGGAATTGCATCCAAATTTTTGATGCAGATCTTTGTGGAATGTCAATTGCTATCTTCATAACAAATTTGGTGACTCTAGCTCAAAGTTTGTAAAAGTGGGGAAAGGGGGGCTGGGGGCGGTATGGTTGGGCGTGGCATTCAAATTGTTGCTGCAGATCCTTGTGGAATGTCAAATGCTACCTTCATACCAAATTTGGTGACTCTAGCTCAAAGTTTGTATAAGGTGGGAGAGGAGGGCTATGGGGCTGGGGGCGGTATGGTTGGGCGTGGCATCCAAATTTTTGCTGCCGATCCATGTGGGATGTCAATTGCTATCTTCATACCAAATTTGGTGACTCTAGCTCGAAGTTTGTATAAAGTGGGGAAAGGGGGGCTGGGGGCGGTATGGGTGGGCGTGGCATCCAATTTTTGATGCAGATCTATGTGGAATGTCAATTGCTATCTTCATACAAATTTGGTGACTCTAGCTCAAAGTTTGTATAAAGTTGGGAAAGGGGGGCTGGGGGCGGTATGGGTGGGCGTGGCATCCAAATTTTTGATGCAGTTTATGTGGGGGTCATCATCACTATCTTGCACAAAATTTGGTGGCTCTAGCTCAAAACTGTGGGAGATATAGCCATTTCGATTCAAAATGCGGGGGGGGGGGGCGGAAGGGGTGGGCGTGGCTCCAAAGTTTGATGCAGTTTTTTGGGGGTCGTTACCAGCTAGCTTTCTACCAAATTTGGAGGCTCTAGCTCCACAACTCTGATAGATACACGCATTCCCGTTTTTGACGAAGCGTTGGGGTGGATGGGGGCGGCTAGAGCAGTATCGGTGGGCGTGGCATCCAAACTTTTGATGCAGTTTTTGGGGGGTCATCATCACCTATCTTGGCACAAAATTTGGTGGCTCTAGCTCAAAAACTGTGGGAGATATACGCTTTTTTGACTTTAAATTGCGGGGGGGCTGGGGGCGGAATGGGTGGGCGTGGCTCCAAAATTTTGATGCAGTTTTTTGGGGGTTGCTAGTAGCTATCTGCCCACCAAATTTGGTAGTTCTAGCTGTAAGGATGTGCGAAATATGAGGATTTATCGGTTTTGAGTTATCGAATTTATCGATTTGCCAGCCCCCCAGTTATCGTAGAACCCCCATCTTGACACTTTAATTTACTATCCCATAGTTAAAGAGAATTGGAAAGTTTCAAGTCTCTAGCTTGAAGGGTGTGGAAAAAAGTTGCGAACATACAGACGGACAGACGGACAGACGGACGGACACCATGACGGACATTGCACAAACCCAATATACTCTTTACCTTTGGTATCGAGTATAATCAGATCAAGAATTTTATTAAGAGAATTTGGGATAGCATAAATTTGACTCAATGACATCCCAAGTAAGTCGTGGGCTTGTGCCAATGCACGACCGTATCGAACGATACGAAAAGTGCAATTAGATAAATTCGCATGTGCACAGCTAAGACGAAGATTAGTGATGAGCAAGCAAGTGGATTATAGCTAGGTTAAATTTACGTTGGCTCGCTATTCAGTTGTTTGTTGCCTGCTGCTGCCTCCGACATGCTCCCCCCGTTGGAAGTGCGAGGCTTTCAACCGACTTGGCTTCAAGGGGCAGTACAGCAATCTTGTTCACGGCTCTGTTGACTGTACCAGTTGCGGTTTTAATTATTGCAACTCGCGAGACGCCATCTTCTCCAGATATAGTGCTTTCGATCCTGCCAAGACGCCATTGAAGAGGCGGCACGGCGATTGATGTCGAGATGAGTTGTATCTGGTTCTTCGATTGTGGCATATGGAGCTCCAATCAAAAAGTGACCAGGCGTAAGAACTTCAGGATTCAGGATTTTCTGAAATGGGACAAAGAGGTCGTGAATTTAACATTGCAGAAATTTCGCATACAAGGGTTCGAAGCTCGTGAACTTGAGAGCAGACTTTCCAACTACGCGATAAAAATGGTGCTTGGCGGATTTGACCGCAGCCTCCCATAAGCCACCAAAATGAGGAGACCGAGGCGGAATAAAGTTCCATTTGATTCCGCTTGAGAGGCATGAGTTCGTAAGCTCCTTAATGTGAGGCTCGCTAAGAAAGAGTAGCCTAAGCTCGTTCAGCTCGTTCAGTTCATTCCGCGCTCCAACAAAGTTAGTTGCGTTGCCTGACCGTATTGAATTGGGCTTGCCTCTGATGCCGATAAATCGCCTCAATGCAGCTATAAACGATGCGGTTGATAAATCCTCCACCAGTTCCAAATGTGTTGCTTTGGTAGAAAAATAAACGAATATTGCTATGTAGCATTTTGTGGGCGACCTATTCCTGACTTCTGACTTTATGAAGAATGGTCCACAAAAATCGATTCCAGTTGTAGAGAATGGGCGGCTGGGTTGCACTCGATCAGCTGGCAACGGGGCCATGATTTGCTCGAGAAGCTTGGGCTTCATGCGAAAGCAACGAATGCATTTGCCAAGTACTGCAGAAACGGTTTTTCGTCCGCCAATGGGCCAGAATCTCTGACGCAATATGGCCCTCAAGCTTTGTGGTCCACTGTGTAGGAATTGGCGTTGAAAGTGATCAATGATAGCGCTGGTGACGGGGTGCTGAGCTGGCAGAATGATTGGGTGCCTAGCCTCGTAATCCAAAAATGAATTTTGTAGACGTCCGCCAACGCGAATTAGCCCGCAACTGTCCATGATTGGGTTAAACGATATAAGCTTGGATTTCGAAGATACGTCCTTTTTGTTAAGCAAATCCTTATGTTCATTGGCAAAGTGGACTATTTGAATTCCTTTGAGTAGGAGGTGTGTACCAGCCTTTAAGTCATCGACTGTCAGTGTACCTTTGAAGCGCTCTTGAGCCTTTGTTTTAAGCTGCGAGAATCTGCTTATATATCCAAAAACTCGTTGCATCTTGGCAAAAGAGTTTTGGAATTTGCAGCTGAACGAGATGTCAAGTTTGTTCGTTAAGGTTAAAGCATGGCGACGACGTTCTGGCAAATCCAAGCGAGTAGGGATAGTGGGCGGCCACTCAGCTATAGGTGATCGTAGGAATGCAGGTCCTTCACGCCAAAGATTCGAATCTAAAAGTTCTAGTGCTCCACAGCCTCTCGATATTATGTCGGCCGGATTCATATGGGTGGGAACGTGTTTCCAGATCATCCCCTTAGTAAGCTCCTGGATTTGGGCTATCCTGTTGGATACAAAAATATTAAATTCAGATGGAGCTTTACGAATCCAAGACAGTGCAATAGTTGAGTCGGACCAACAATAGAACAAGGCGTTGGCATATATTGGGCGACGTTGGCCACGAGCTCTGACAGCAGATGTGAAACTCTCGATTTGGCGCATAAGAGATGTGAGGAGTAAACACAGTGCGATTCTGATCGCACGTAGACACAGGTGCCGCATGCGGCTAGGCTTCCGTCGCAGAATGCATGTATTTCGTATACTGAATGTGGCTGCAAAACAAAACGAGGTAATTTAAGAGAACCAGCGGTGGCTATTTGCGATATATGCATAATCCAATCAGTGTGTAGAGACTGAGAAAGGGCTTCGTCTCAATTGAGTTTGTCCTTCCAAAGAGTCTGTAGGAATATTTTAAGCTTCGTAATTAAAGGAGCTATTAATCCGAGAGGGTCGTAAAATTTTGCGATCGTAGCTAGTATAGTACGCTTAGTTGCAATGTTATGGAATGTGGAGATGATCAGAGCAAGTATCCCAAGCCAAACCCAGGGCCTTCTTGACGTCCGTTCCATCGTTGAACTTTACAGTTTTTTCGCAGCCCACTTCCAGCTCGCCATCCAGCGCAGCTTGATCGTTTGAACACAATTTCCGTATAGG
>JARNME010000488.1:395867-431689 GCA_030179655.1 Scaptomyza flava | reverse complement strand
AAACTTTGATGCAGTTTTTCGGGGGTCGTTGCAAGCTATCTTCCTGCCAAATTTGGTGGCTCTAGCTCCACAACTCTGGAAGATACACGCATTCCCGGTTTTGACGAAGCGTTGGGGTGGATGGGGGCGGCTAGGGTGGTTTGGTGGGCGTGGCATCCAAACTTTTGATGCAGTTTTTGGGGGGTCATCATCACCTATCTTGGCACCAAATTTGGTGGCTCTAGCTCAAAAACTGTGGGAGATATAGCCATTTCTGATTTCAAAATGCGGGGGGGCTGGGGGCGGAATGGGTGGGCGTGGCTCCAAATTTTGATGCAGTTTTTTGGGGTCGTTACCAGCTAGCTTTCTACCAAATTTGGAGGCTCTAGCTCCACAACTCTGATAGATACACGCATTCCCGTTTTTGACGAAGCGTTGGGGTGGAGGGGGCGGCTAGAGCAGTATCGGTGGGCGTGGCATCCAAACTTTTGATGCAGTTTTTGGGGGGTCATCATCACCTATCTTGGCACAAAATTTGGTGGCTCTAGCTCAAAAACTGTGGGAGATATACGCTTTTTTGACTTTAAATTGCGGGGGGGCTGGGGGCGGAATGGGTGGGCGTGGCTCCAAAATTTTGATGCAGTTTTTTGGGGGTTGCTAGTAGCTATCTGCCCACCAAATTGGTAGTTCTAGCTGTAAGGATGTGCGAAATATGAGGATTATCGGTTTTGAGTTATCGAATTTTCGATTTGCCAGCCCCCCAGTTATCGTAGAACCCCCATCTTGACACTTTAATTTACTATCCCATAGATAAGAGAATTGGAAAGTTTCAAGTCTCTAGCTTGAAGGGTGTGGAAAAAAGTTGCGACCATACAGACGTACAGACGGACAGACAGACGGACGGACACCATGACGGACATTGCACAAACCCAATATACTCTTTAACCTTCGGTATCGAGTATAAACATTATTTTATCATTCATATCCGACGGAGTAGACTGGTCATTTTAAATGGATTTTGGGTTCGGTGAATCCGATTTGAAGTCCTTTTGGGAGAATTTGTGGCTCGCTTTCTTTAGTTGCGTGGTTGTATTACTAAACAAAAAAAAAAAAATCAGCATAATTCTTAATTTCAAACTTTGTAATGCGGTCAAATCTGTAAAAAATGAGATGACAAATATAATAATGTTTTTTATTTTATTTGTTAATGCAATCAAAAATTAGGCAATATTTCATTTGTTTTTATTTTTATTATTTAAAATGACAGCTTAAGCTGAATATAATATATATAATAAAGCTACAAACCGCGATCCATACGAAATATATAATAATAAACATGTTCATTTCGAAGAACGGTATAATAACTAAGTGACAATTCAAACATGCAACTTCTTGTTTTAAGTGAAACTGTGTGATCGGAAAATGAAAAATTTGTGGTGGACGTCATTGAATGAAGGCGGTGATTAGAAACAATTTTTAAAATTGGGAATGAACAATTTAGGCGGCCAGATTGCGCTATTGCGAATGTTGCCAAGCATTCTCTCAGTGATATTCTGTTTAAATTTACTCAAATCAAAGAGAGTAAAATCTAAAGAGCGTGCAATTGGCCACAAAAGTTATCTCTCATGTGACGGAGGTAGACAATGACGGTACTTTGCTTTGTTTTGCCTGTGAGCGACGATAGCATGTGCAGGCCTTTTTCAGTTGCTCTAGCACCCTGTAGATACCCTGTAAATAAATTTATAATTGACTTTGGTATACTGACTTAACTTCAATCGATTAAGTTCAATATCTCCGGTGTTTTTCAACCGATTTGGACGAATTTTTCAGAAAAATTCTATCGTTACCCATTATTTCAACCCTCATTTTTACATTTTCCAAATTCGATATTTTATTGTTATCGATATTAGGTGTATATCGGAAACCAGAATAGTTATCGATAATTTGAAGCAAAACTTGTTCTTTTCATGGTATAGGAGAACTAAATACAAAATCAGAAGTCTCTAGCTCTCAGTGACAAAGCTCGCAGTGACAAATTTGGCAAATCTAACTTTTTAATTCGAAAGAGCAGCCTCCATTACCTTGAAAACGATTTGCTTCAATTTATGTATATCACCATAGGCAAAAACAAATAATATAAATAACTACTTCCTTAGGAATAAAGAATTATTGGGGTCAGTGCCAATAAATCCTTCTGTGATTACTCTCTTGGAGATTTTTAGTTTTTTATTTTTCATTGTTTATGTTGGTCTTATAAATAAAAATTGCAAACCTAATGTTATTAGACGGCAATCCACTTTTTAGAAAGATTTGTTTTTAGAATTTTGGCTATGTGGCAAATCCATAATTCGGAACGATGGAAAGTGGAATATAAATATATGCAAGATATATTTGAAGTATTTAAGGGACCCATGATATAACGCAGAATTTGAGGACTGTGTCCCTTGTATTCCCTTGGATAAAACCTTTCATTCAATTCCATTTTCATATCATTTTTATATTTATAGAGGTTTTTGAAAACAGTCCTCAAATGTATCGAAAAAAAAAAGAATTTGCGGAATGATGGAATCTTAGATGTGTGTCTATATTTTTTTTGATACACAAAAAAACATTATTTTATATCATATCCGACGGAGTAGACTGGTCATTTTAAATGGATTTTGGGTCGGTGAATCCGATTTTGAAGTCCTTTTGGAGAATTTGGCTCGCTTTCTTTAGTTGCGTGGTTGTATTACTAAACAAAAAAAAAAATCAAGCATAATTCTTAATTTCAAACTTTGTAATGCGGTCAAATCTGTAAAAAATGAGATGACAAATATAATAATAATGTTTTATTTTATTTGTTAATGCAATCAAAATTAGGCAATATTTCATTTTTTTTTTTTATATTTATTTAAAATGACAGCTTAAGCTGAATTAATAGCTACGAAGTAATAAAATAAATGTGTTAACGCAAAATTAAGCTACAAACCGCGATCCATACGAAATAATAATAATAATAAACATGTTCATTTTGAAGAACGGTATAAAAACTAAGTGACAATTCAAACATGCAAACTTCTTGTTTTAAGTGAAACTGTGTGATCGGAAAATGAAAAATTTGTGGTGGACGTCATTGAATGAAGGCGGTGATTAGAAACAATTTTAAAATTGGGAATGAACATTTAGGCGGCCAGATTGCGCTATTGCGAATGTTGCCAAGCATTCTCATCAGTGATATTCTGTTTAAATTTACTTAAATCAAAGAGAGTAAAATCTAAAGAGCGTGCAATTGGCAACAAAAGTTATCTCTCATGTGGACGGAGGTAGACAATGACGGTACTTTGCTTTGTTTTGCCTGTGAGCGACGATAGCATGTGCAGGCCTTTTTCAGTTGCTCTAGCACCCTGTAGATACCCTGTAAATTAAATTTATAATTGACTTTGGTATACTGACTTAACTTCAATCGATTAAGTTCAATATCTCCGGTGTTTTTTAACTGATTTGGACGAATTTTTCAGAAAAATTCTATCGTTACCCATTATTTCAACCCTCATTTTTACATTTTCCAAATTCGATATTTTATTGTTATCGATATTATGTGTATATCGGAAACTAGAATAGTTATCGATAATTTGAAGCAACTTGTTCTTTTCATGGTATAGGAGAACTTAAATACAAAATCAGAAGTCTCTAGCTCTTGTAGTCTCTGAGATCCACGCGTTCATACAGACAGACAGACGGACAGACAGACGGACAGACAGACGGACAGACAGACGGACATGGCTATATCGTCTCGGCTGTTGATGCTGATCAAGAATATATATACTTTATAGGGTCGGAGATGCTTCCTTCTGCCTGTTACATACTTTTGCACAAACCATTATACCCTTATTTACCCATTTTATGGGTAAGGGTATAAAAATAGATTGATAACAGGAAATAAAGTTCGTTCGATCCAAAAGCATTGTTTTTAAATTTAAATATTTACATAAGAAAAATAATGAAATTTTGTTTAAGTTTTTAGTACCGATTTGAAATTGGAACCAATTTGTTGATTAATTTAAATGTTGAAATTTTATAATTAATGATATTGAAATTTCTTCGAAAGTTTATTTGATTTTATTTAAGAAAAATAATGAAATGTTGTATTAATTTTTAGTACCGATTTCAATGGAAACAATTTGTTGATTTATTTTAAATTTTGAAATATTATGTTTAATGTTATTGAAATATCTTCGCAAATATATTTGATATGATTTAAGAATAAAATAAAATTGTCTTTTTAGTTTTTAGTACCGATATAAATTGGAATCATTTTGTTGATTATTTTAAATTTTGAACTTTCATGAGTAATAATAATGAACATCTTAGAAAATTTTGATTTAATTGATTTTGATATAAGAAAAAAATGAAGTTTTGTCTTAGTAGTGTTAATACATATTTGTATTTTTCATCATAAATGTCCGTATGAACATATATATAAACAATTGTCTTCGCTGATTTCTTTAATTTTTCAATTTTTCCGAAATGCATTGTAACCACTTTTTAGGAACACAATGTGTATGCTTTAGCATGCAGTGTCCCCAAAATAGACAATAGTGCAGTGTCATAAATATGTACATAGATGTTGAGGCAGGTCAGAGTAAACCGAGTCGACATACAAACTAGACATCTGCATGAATGCATCCAAATGGGCAAAAGAATCAGTTCATTATAAAAACCTGAACACCTTTTTTGTGCACAGTTTAAATGGGTGTGAGTGAGTGTTGTATAAATTGTCTGTATCGACAGCTGGTCGTCTCACTCACTCCCTTGCTGTACAGCAGTTAATGAGTACACTAAACAAGTGTGCAGTTTTTGTTACTGCACCCTTTTTTGGTGTGCAGTAAACTCACTGTACAGTGAGTTGTTATTGATGACGCTTCATACAAAATTTCTATGTTCGAGTGCAAAAACATTATTTTGTTGTTCGTCCGTGGTTGACCTTTTGCACCGTAAATGATAGTCAGAAAATCAGATTGTCTTATCCAAGAACAAGTAGAAGGCTCTAGTCGGGAGAGCCCGACTAGAAGATACCCTGAACCCAGTTGCAATAAATATATTTAATTTATATAAGACTTTGGTATACTGGCTTAGCTTCCATCGATTAAGTTCAATATCTCCGGTGTTTCTCAACCGATTTGAACGAAATTTTCAGAAAAGTTCTATCATTATCCATTACTTCAACCCTCATTTTTAGATTTTCCAAATTCGATATTTTATTTTTATCGATATTATGTGTAAATCGGAAACCAGAATAGTTATCGATAATTTGAAGCAAACTTGTTCTGCTCATGGTATAGGAGAACTTAAATACAAAATCAGAAGTCTCTAGCTCTTGTAGTCTCTGAGATCCACGCGTTCATACAGACGGACAGACGGCCAGACGGACAGACAGACGGACAGACGGACATGGCTATATCGTCTCGGCTGTTGATGCTGATCAAGAATATATATACTTTATAGGGTCGAGATGCTTCCTTCTGCCTGTTACATACTTTTGCACAAAACCATTATACCCTTATTTACCCATTTTATGGGTTAAGGGTATAAAAATATAGTCAATATAGTTTTATTTTTATAAATTTATTTCTAAAAATGAATCATTGTGCAAAACGTTTATATTGGAGTGCAAAACCATTATCTTATTTACTAAATCAACATTGGTTGCAATTTTGCAGCGCTTATTATTAATAAGGTTTTTAGCAACCGAAAAGGCTCTTTCGGATGCTGCGCTACCCGCTGGAACGGCTAAAATTTTGCAGGCAACCTTAAAAAGTTGGGGGAATTGTTGTTTATTGTTTGCCCACCAATTCAGTACATTAAAGTCTGCACTATAAGGAATTTGGACATTTTGAAATGTTCGAATTTCATTGCCTATTATAGAATATGTATTGTTTTCTGTAGGCTGTGCATAGTCAGCGAAAATATCATCTATTTCGGGGTTGCATGGAATATCATTTGGTTCAGTGTTGTTTTTTAAAAACGAATCTATCATAATTTTTTCTAGAAACAAAAAAAGGGCAATGTTATGAAAAATTTTTAAATTACTTTGAACTATATTAATTAAACTTGACTCAAGAGCAAGCTTGCAATTTTTTACAATATCCACATCGTTACCATTAGGCGCTGATATTTTTTTTAACTTATTGATGTGTGGAATAACAAGGTGTAATGTTGGATAGTTGCTACCCTCAAGCTTCTTGGACACTCTTCAAAAGGAGCCAGAAGGTTTGCCAATGCGCTTACATCATTTAAATTAATGTCCTGAATTCTAAAAATTTCATTTTTTTCAATTAATATGTTGGATAATTCCATCCAGTTCAACTCGATGGATTTAAACAGGTGGAATATCGTATCCAACGTGTTGGGCAGTAGCTCTTTAAGGTGGTTTTTAAAAAAAAATTTTGACCTGACTTCTTAAAATACTTCACGAGTTTGCTGCAACGAATCACCATCTTCTCCAATTCTGGCACCGCATCCACAGCTTTGCCAATTACATTGTGAATTAAATGATTGACACAGTTTAAAGTGTTTAGTCTACTAATGCAGCCTTCATGTTAGCGCCTCGGTCGGTGACTATTATGGGTTCATCCATTAGCAAATCACACCCGAAGTCACGTAGAATGTTTTCAATTTTGCCTTTGATTCTGTCACCTACAAAGTTTGGTTTTAAAAAATTTATTTCCAAATAATCAATAAAATTTCATAGTTCTTACCGGTACAGGATTTCCTTCCATTGATTTAACTGCAAGCAAGCGATTTTTAAGGGTTCCTTCTGCGACGTAGTGTATCGTCAACGATATGTATGAAATTTTGTAGAAGTCGTCTGCCCATATGTCTGATGTTATGCCGTATCCGAATTTTGTGCCATCCACTATTTCTTTTTATATTTCGTTAAAATGAAATTCGTAGAGAGCTCCGATGTTCCGTGAAATTGTTGTGGGATGTGGCAATAACGATTCTACATTAATATTTTCTCCGAACCTTCGCACCAATAGATATTAAAAATTGGGCCATATTTTTGAGTCCTGAGTCGGCAATAATGTTGAAAGATCGCCCATTTTTAATTGTCCATTCAGTTGCTAACTTAATGCACATTTTTTTTGATTCCACATCTGCATCAACTTCAGGATGGCTGCGCTTACGTGTATTTGCCATTAGGTAGCATTTGTGCTTCACTAAATTCGATGTGCTCTTATCAAATTTATAAACATTTTTGCATGTTTTGCACACCACTACATCAGGGTTCTCTATGCCGGCCTCATCGACTATTCGAGAAAAAGTGCCCCAAACTTTGCTCCGGCCTTGATTAGGAGATGGCATGAGTTCATTTGCCAATAATTTTGCTTTTATGTTAGCTGCGTACTGTTTAAAAAGTGTCACCGCATTTGAGCTATCCAACGATGAACACTGGTTTAACATTAACAATTATGATGAAATACTTGGACCAAGTTGAAACATATATACTATAACATACATACACTACCTTGCAAAGACACTTACAAAGACAAAACATACATACATATATACCTACATTACCTTGCAAAAGACAATTACAAAGGCGAAACGAAACCAAATTTCTAGTAAAATAACACATTTTTTAATAAATCAACATGAATAAGTAATATATAATTTTATTTTGACAAAAACTTACACTTTCATTAGCATTTATTGCGCTTGCGTCGTTCTCTTTACCATCCATGTCTACGTGTTGCAAAATCTTAAAGTCAACTGTACCGTTGTAAGACACTACACACAAGCTGTACTCATATTTTTATATGGTGTACAACATTTAGAGCGAGACAAATATTGCACTCACTCACGAAGTGTACTACATTTCTACTGCTCTCACCTAGAGTGGGAACAGTATAATGTTGTACTCGATTCTTCTGCACACTGGAAAATACTGCACAGCAAAAAATGAGTGCAGTATTTTAACAACACTATACTACTGTACCGTACTATGGTGTAGGAAATGAATGCATTCATGCAGATGTCTAATACAAACAAATGCTTACACATGTATGTATGTATGCATGTTTCTTTGCATTCGACACCACCAAACCAACAACCACATGCACATTATATTCAAAAGCATGTGCACACACACCGAAATGCGTTCTTGGCTGCTACTACAGAGATGGACTCATTGATATTATTATGTTAATATCGATACTATTATTAGTATTGCACATTCGTTTTACATAATAAATTAGTTGAGCGGCCAACTTGTTAATGTAGACAATAAGCCTGCTCGTCGAAGTAGTACTGAATGTGCAATACTAATAATAATATCGATATTTACATATTAATAACGATAAGCCAATTTTTATACTCGATACCGAAGGTAACTAGTATATTGGTTTTGTGCAATGTCCGTCATGGTGTCTGTCCGTCTGTCCGTCTGTCCGTCCGTATGTATGCAAGTTTTTTCCACACCCTTCAAGCTAGAGACTTGAAACTTTCCAATTCTCTTTATCTATGGGATAGTAAATTAAAGTGTCAAGATGGGGGTTCTACGATAACTGGGGGGCTGGCAAATCGATAAATTCCATAACTCAAAACCGATAAATCCACATATTTCGCACATCCTGCAGCTAGAAGTACCAAATTTGGTAAGAAGATAGCTACTAGCAACCCCCAAAAAACTGCATCAAAAATTTTGGAGCCACGCCCCCCATTCCGCCCCCAGCCCCCCCGCAATTTAAGTCAAAAAAGCGTACATCTCCCACAGTTTTTGAGCTAGAGCCACCAAATTTTGTGCCAAGATAGGTGATGATGACCCCCCAAAAACTGCATCAAAAGATTGGATGCCACGCCCACCGATACTGCTCTAGCCGCCCCCATCCACCCCAACGCTTCGTCAAAAACGGGAATGCGTGAATCTTCCAGAGTTGTGGAGCTAGAGCTTCCAAATTTGGTGGGAAGATAGCAAGTAGCGATCCCCAAAAAACTGCATCAAAGTTTTGGAGCCGCGCCCACCCATTCCGCCCCCAGCCCCCCTGCATTTTGAAATCAGAAATGGCTATATCTCCCAAAGTTTTTGAGCTAGAGCCACCAAATTTGGTGCCAAGATAGGTGATGATGACCCCCTAAAAACTGCATCAAAAGTTTGGATGCCACGCCCACCGATCCTACCCTAGCCGCCCCCATCCACCCCAACGCTTCGTCAAAAACGGGAATGCGTGTATCTTCCAGAGTTGTGGAGCTAGAGCCACCAAATTTGGTAGGAAGATAGCTGGCAGTGACCCTCAAAAATCTGCATCAAAGTTTTGGAGCCAAGCCCACCCATTCCGCCCCCCTTTCCCCACCTTTTACAAACTTTGAGCTAGAGTCACCAAATTTTGTATGAAGGTAGCATTTGACATTCCACAAGGATCTGCAGCAAAAATTTGGATGCCACGCCCAACCATACCGCCCCCAGCCCCCCTTTCCCCACTTTATACAAACTTTGAGCTAGAGTCACCAAATTTGGTATGAAGGTAGCATTCGACATTCCACAAGGATCTGCAGCAAAAATTTGGATGCCACGCCCACCCATACCGCCCCCAGCCCCCCTTTCCCCACTTTATACAAACTTTGAGCTAGAGTCACCAAATTTGGTATGAAGGTAGCAATTGACATTCCACAAAGATCTGCATCAAAAATTTGGATGCCATGCCTACCCATAACGCCCCCAGCCCCCCCCCCCCCTTTTCTCACTTCTTACAAACTTCGAGCTAGAGTCACCAAATTTGGTATGAAGATAGCAATTGACATTCCACAAAGATCTGCAGCAAAAATTTGGATGCCACGCCCAACCATACCGCCCCCAGCCCCCCTTTCCCCACTTTATACAAACTTTGAGCTAGAGTCACCAAATTTGGTATGAAGGTAGCATTTGACATTCCACAAGGATCTGCAGCAAAAATTTGGATGCCACGCCCAACCATACCGCCCCCAGCCCCCCTTTCCCCACTTTATACAAACTTTGAGCTAGAGTCACCAAATTTGGTATGAAGGTAGCATTTGACATTCCACAAGGATCTGCAGCAAAAATTTGGATGCCACGCCCAACCATACCGCCCCCAGCCCCCCTTTCCCCACTTTATACAAACTTTGAGCTAGAGTCACCAAATTTGGTATGAAGGTAGCATTTGACATTCCACAAGGATCTGCAGCAAAAATTTGGATGCCACGCCCAACCATACCGCCCCCAGCCCCCCTTTCCCCACTTTATACAAACTTTGAGCTAGAGTCACCAAATTTGGTATGAAGGTAGCATTTGACATTCCACAAGGATCTGCAGCAAAAATTTGGATGCCACGCCCAACCATACCGCCCCCAGCCCCCCTTTCCCCACTTTATACAAACTTCGAGCTAGAGTCAACAATTCGGTATGAAGATAGCATTGACATCCCACATAGATCTGCGCAAAAATTTGAATGCCACGCCCAACCATACCGCCCCCAGCCCCCCTTTCCCACTTTATACAAACTTCGAGCTGGAGTCACCAAATTTGGTATGAAGATAGCAATTGACATCCCACATGGATGGGCATCAAAATTTTTAATACTGGTATCGAGTATACCGCAGTCGGTTGCGTCCGACTGCAACGTTTCCACTTGTTTTATTTTGTGCTTTGCGAGCGCTTTGGCTACTTTTTCTTTGTGGTTGTTGTACAACAAAGAGCTACATTGTGACTTTAATAAATAACATTTGTGTACAAAAAAAAAAAAACTATTTTGTTTATAATATCCCACAAATGTGTTATAACTTTACTAAACCACTAGTTTAGGCACACAAAGTGTCCCCAAAATAGACGATAGTGCTATAAAAAGTAAAGAAAATATGCCTTAAATATAAAAAGTTTGTTATACATACGTATATTCCGCACTCGTTACAACACGAATTTCAAGGACACACGGTCCCCGAAATAAGCGTTTTGTCAAATGTCCCTACAAATGCATTCTTTATAAAAGTTATCTTAAGTCCCACAAAATTGCTCCAAAACCCCGAGATTGAAAATGATCCATTATTTTCAATAACCCACACAGTAAGTGGGCCAAATTCCTGAATTTTTATGACCCCATAATATGCCCCCACATATATATATATATATATATATATATATCTATATATATATATATATATATATCTATATATATAAAAGAGTTTGTCCTAAGTGATTGTTGACATTGCCACAGCCTAAACGAAAAGAGCTACAAGGCTGAAATTTTCACACAATATTTTATGCAGGTTGAAAGTGAGCACTAAGAAAGGAATTTTTATTTGGACAACTCCTTCAAGTACCTCCCATACGATTTGGAGCACTTTTTACCCATTTTAAAAATCAAGTTACAATTACAACAATTACCCATTCCACTACTGTCGCCTGATTATCGCACAAGCTGAGGGCTTAATCGCGAGCGAGAATACAAAAACAAAACAAATGCTGTTGAGTATGTGTACTGGAACGCGAATGCGTGTATCTTCCAGAGTTGTGGAGCTAGAGCCTCCAAATTTGGTAGAAAGCTAGCTGGTAACGACCCCCAAAAAACTACATCAAAATTTTGGAGCCACGCCCACCCATTCCGCCCCCAGCCACCCCGCATTTTGAAATCAGAAATGGCTATATCTCCCACAGTTGTTGAGCTAGAGCCACCACATTTGGTGCCAAGATAGATGATGATGACCCCCAAAAACTGCATCAAAAGTTTGGATGCCACGCCCACCAATACCACCCTAGCCGCCCCCATCCACCCCAACGCTTCGTCAAAAACGGGAATGCGTGTATCTTCCAGAGTTGTGGAGCTAGAGCCACCAAATTTGGCAGGAAGATAGCTTGCAACGACCCCCGAAAAACTGCATCAAAGTTTTGGAGCCACGCGCACCTCTTCCACCCCCCTTTCCCCACCTTTTACAAACTTTGAGCTAGAGTCACCATATTTTGTATGAAGATAGCAATTGACATTCCATATAGATCTGCATCAAAAATTTGGATGCAATTCCACCCATACCGCCCCCAGCCCCCCTTTCCCCACTGTAGCATTTGACATTCCACAAGGATCTGCAGCAAAAATTTGAATGCCAAGCCCAACCATACCGCCCCCAGCCCCCCTTTCCCCACTTTTACAAACTTTGAGCTAGAGTCACCAAATTTGTTATGAAGATAGCAATTGACATTCCACAAAGATCTGCATCAAAAATTTGGATGCAATTCCACCCATACCGCCCCCAGCCCCCCTTTCCCCACTTTATACAAACTTTGAGCTAGAGTCACCAAATTTGGTATGAAGGTAGCATTTGACATTCCACAAGGATCTGCAGCAAAAATTTGAATGCCACGCCCAACCATACCACCCCCAGCCCCTCTTTCCCCACTTTTACAAACTTTGAGCTAGAGTCACCAAATTTGTTATGAAGATAGCAATTGACATTCCACAAAGATCTGCATCAAAAATTTGGATGCAATTCCACCCATACCGCCCCCAGCCCCCCTTTCCCCACTTTATACAAACTTCGAGCTAGAGTCACCAAATTTGGTATGAAGAAAGCAATTAACATCCCACATGGATGGGCATCAAAATTTTTAATACTGGTATCGAGTATACCGCAGTCGGTTGCGTCCGACTGCAACGTTTCCACTTGTTTTTTGTGTATCAAAAAAATATAGACACACATCTAAGATTCCCATCATTCCGCAAATTCTTTTTTTTTTCGATACATTTGAGGACTGTTTTCAAAAACCTCTATAAATATAAAAATGATATGAAAATGGAATTGAAATGAAAGGTTTTATCCAAGGGACATACAAGGGACACAGTCCTCAAATTCTGCGTTATATCATGGGTCCCTTAAATACTTCAAATATATCTTGCATATATTTATATTCCACTTTTCCATCGTTCCGAATTATGGATTTGCCACATAGCCAAAATTCTAAAACAAATCTTTCTAAAAAAGTGGATTGCCGTCTAATAACATTAGGTATTGCAATTTTTATTTATAAGACCAACATAACAATGAAAAATAAAAACTAAAATCTCCAAGAGAGTAATCACAGGAAGGATTTATTGGCACTGACCCCAATAATTTCTTTATTCCTAAGGAAGTAGTTATTTTATATTATTTGTTTTTGCCTATGGTGATATACATAAATTGAAGCAAATCGTTTTCAAGGTAAATGGAGGCTGCTCTTTCGAATTAAAAAGTTAGATTTGCAAATTTGTCACTGCGAGCTTTGTCACTGAGAGCTAGAGACTTCTGATTTTGTATTTAAGTTCTCCTATACCATGAAAGAACAAGTTTGCTTCAAATTATCGATAACTATTCTGGTTTCCGATATACACATAATATCGATAACAATAAAATATCGAATTTGGAAAATGTAAAAATGAGGGTTGAAATAATGGGTAACGATAGAATTTTTCTGAAAAATTCGTCCAAATCGGTTAAAAAACACCGGAGATATTGAACTTAATCGATTGAAGTTAAGTCAGTATACCAAAGTCATTATAAATTTAATTTACAGGGTATCTACAGGTGCTAGAGCAACTGAAAAAGGCCTGCACATGCTATTGTCGCTCACAGGCAAAACAAAGCAAAGTACCGTCATTGTCTACCTCCGTCCACATGAGAGATAACTTTTGTTGCCAATTTTACTCTCTTTGATTTAAGTAAATTTAAACAGAATATCACTGATGAGAATGCTTGGCAACATTCGCAATAGCGCAATCTGGCCGCCTAAATTGTTCATTCCCAATTTTAAAATTGTTTCTAATCACCGCCTTCATTCAATGACGTCCACCACAAATTTTTCATTTTCCGATCACACAGTTTCACTTAAAACAAGAAGTTTGCATGTTTGAATTGTCACTTAGTTTTTATACCGTTCTTCGAAATGAACATGTTTATTATTATTATTATTTCGTATGGATCGCGGTTTGTAGCTTTAATTTTGCGTTAACACATTTTATTTTATTACTTCGTAGCTATTAATTCAGCTTAAGCTGTCATTTTAAATAAATAAAAAAAAAAAAATGAAATATTGCCTATTTTTGATTGCATTAACAAATAAAATAAAAACATTATTATTATATTTGTCATCTCATTTTTTACAGATTTGACCGCATTACAAAGTTTGAAATTAAGAATTATGCTTGATTTTTTTTTTTGTTTAGTAATACAACCACGCAACTAAAGAAAGCGAGCCAAATTCTCCAAAAGGACTTCAAAATCGGATTCACCGACCCAAAATCCATTTAAAATGACCAGTCTACTCCGTCGGATATGATATAAAATAATGTTTTTTTGTGTATCAAAAAAATATAGACACACATCTAAGATTCCCATCATTCCGCAAATTCTTTTTTTTTTCGATACATTTGAGGACTGTTTTCAAAAACCTCTATAAATATAAAAATGATATGAAAATGGAATTGAAATGAAAGGTTTTATCCAAGGGACATACAAGGGACACAGTCCTCAAATTCTGCGTTATATCATGGGTCCCTTAAATACTTCAAATATATCTTGCATATATTTATATTCCACTTTTCCATCGTTCCGAAGTATGGATTTGCCACATAGCCAAAATTCTAAAAACAAATCTTTCTAAAAAGTGGATTGCCGTCTAATAACATTAGGTATTGCAATTTTTATTTATAAGACCAACATAAACAATGAAAAATAAAAAACTAAAAATCTCCAAGAGAGTAATCACAGGAAGGATTTATTGGCACTGACCCCAATAATTTCTTTATTCCTAAGGAAGTAGTTATTTTATATTATTTGTTTTTGCCTATGGTGATATACATAAATTGAAGCAAATCGTTTTCAAGGTAAATGGAGGCTGCTCTTTCGAATTAAAAAGTTAGATTTGCAAATTTGTCACTGCGAGCTTTGTCACTCAGAGCTAGAGACTTCTGATTTTGTATATAAGTTCTCCTATACCATGAAAAGAACAAGTTTGCTTCAAATTATCGATAACTATTCTGGTTTCCGATATACACATAATATCGATAACAATAAAATATCGAATTAGGAAAATGTAAAAATGAGGGTTGAAATAATGGGTAACGATAGAATTTTTCTGAAAAATTCGTCCAAATCGGTTGAAAAACACCGGAGATATTGAACTTAATCGATTGAAGTTAAGTCAGTATACCAAAGTCAATTATAAATTTAATTTACAGGGTATCTACAGGGTGCTAGAGCAACTGAAAAAGGCCTGCACATGCTATCGTCGCTCACAGGCAAAACAAAGCAAAGTACCGTCATTGTCTACCTCCGTCCACATGAGAGATAACTTTTGTTGCCAATTGCACGCTCTTTAGATTTACTCTCTTTGATTTAAGTAAATTTAAACAGAATATCACTGATGAGAATGCTTGGCAACATTCGCAATAGCGAAATCTGGCCGCCTAAATTGTTCATTCCCAATTTTAAAATTGTTTCTAATCACCGCCTTCATTCAATGACGTCCACCACAAATTTTTCATTTTCCGATCACACAGTTTCACTTAAAACAAGAAGTTTGCATGTTTGAATTGTCACTTAGTTATTATACCGTTCTTCGAAATGAACATGTTTATTATTATTATTATTTCGTATGGATCGCGGTTTGTAGCTTTATTATTATTATTATTAATTCAGCTTAAGCTGTCATTTTAAATAAATAAAAATAAAAATAAATGAAATATTGCCTAATTTTTGATTGCATTAAACAATAAAATAAAAACATTATTATTATATTTGTCATCTCATTTTTTACAGATTTGACCGCATTACAAAGTTTGAAATTAAGAATTATGCTTGATTTTTTTTTTTGTTTAGTAATACAACCACGCAACTAAAGAAAGCGAGCCAAATTCTCCAAAAGGACTTCAAAATCGGTTTCACCGACCCAAAATCCATTTAAAATGACCAGTCTACTCCGTCGGATATGATATAAAATAATGTTTATACTCGATACCGAAGGTAAAGAGTATATTGGGTTTGTGCAATGTCCGTCATGGTGTCCGTCCGTCTGTCAGTCTGTCCGTCTGTACGTCTGTATGTTCGCAACTTTTTTCCACACCCTTCAAGCTAGAGACTTGAAACTTTCCAATTCTCTTTATCTATGGGATAGTAAATTAAAGTGTCAAGATGGGGGTTCTACGATAACTGGGGGGCTGGCAAATCGATAAATTCGATAACTCAAAAACGATAAATCCGCATATTTCACACACCCTTACAGCTAGAACTACCAAATTTGGTAAGAAGATAGCTACTAGCAACCTCCAAAAAACTGCATCAAAAATTTTTGAGCCACGCCCCCCCATTCCGCCCCCAGACTCCCGCATTTTAAAGTCAAAATAGCCTATATCTCCCACAGTTTTTGAGCTAGAGCCACCAAATTTGGTAGGAAGATAGCTGGTAACGACCCCAAAAGAACTGCATCAAAGTTTTGGAGCCACGCCCACCCATCCCGCCTCCAGCCCCCCCGCATTTAGAAATAAGAAAAGCCTGTATCTCCCACTGTTTTTTAGCTAGAGTCACCAAATTTGGTGCCAAGATAGATGATGATGACCCCCCAAAAACTGCATCAAAAGTTTGGATGCCACGCCCACCAATACCGCCCTAGCTACCCCCATCTGCCCCAACGCTTCGTCAAAAACGGGAATGCGTGTATATTCCAGAGTAGTGGAGCTAGAGCCACCAAATTTGGTAGGAAGATAGCTGGCAACGACTCCCAACAATCTGCATCAAAGTTTTGGAGCCTAGCCCATCCATTCCGCCCCCCTTTCCCCACTTTATACAAACTTTGAGCTAGAGTCACCAAATTTGGTATGAAGTAAGCAATTGACATTCCACATGGATCGGCAGCAAAAATTTGAATGCCACGCCCACCCATACCGCCCCAAGCCCCATAGCCCCCCTTTCACCACCTTTTACATGCTTCGAACTAGAGTCACCAAATTTGGTATGAAGGTAGCATTTGACATTCCACAAGGATCTGCAGCAAAAATTTGGATGCCTCGCCCAACCATACCGCCCCCAGCTCCATAGCCCCCCTTTCCCCAATTTATACAAACTTTGAGTTAGAGTCACCAAATTTGGTATGAAGGTAGCATTTGACATTCCACAAGGATCTGCAGCAAAAATTTGGATGCCACGCCCAACCATACCGCCCCCAGCCCCCCTTTCCCCACATTATACAAACTTCGAGCTAGAGTCACCAAATTTGGTATGAAGATAGCTATTGACATTCCACAAGGATCTGCAGCAAAAATTTGGATGCCACGCCCAACCATACCGCCCCCAGCCCCCATTTCCCCACTTTATACCAATTTCGTATGTGCATAAGCCGAAAGCGATAGACAAAAACCGCAAGAACAAATTTTTTGCATTCACAGTTATTTTTATACCCTAAAATAGGTAAAAAGGGGTATATTTTTTTTGTGCTAAAGTATGTAACAGGCAGAAGGTAGCATCTCCGACCCCATAAAGTATATATATTCTTTATCAGCATCAACAACCTAGTGGATATAGCCATGTCCGTCTGCCTGTCCGTCCTTCCGTTCAACACACATATGTCGATGAACACATCTGTATGTGCATTAGAAAACCAACTAAAGTTACAAAAGCCAACTCAAAAGTTATAATCGCATCGATGCAAACACACTCACACACACATAAATACAAACGTACTTAAGTGTACGCGCCTTGCTTGTACAAAATTCATACAAAGACCAAATGTACATAACGATAACGAAAAGGTAGTTCTCGTTCCAACAAAAGAAAATAAACTATGATAATTAAGGGTAATAAATAATAAAAATTTATTTTTCAGAAATTTTTAAAGTTTGCAACTCATGTTGCAGCTTTTGCACCTCCTCTTGGCATTTTTTTTCAAGCTCTGATTTCATTGCTTGAAACGCTTTTTTGTTTTGAATTTCTATATTCTTTTGTTTTTTAATAATAAAATTTAATTTTTTATTCAATTGAAAAATTTTGTTATGCAGCGATTTAAAATTTTGGTGGCGCAGCTTGACATGATTTTGTTTTGGCTGTGGCTGGAACTACGGCTGTGGCTGGAACTGCTGCTGTGGATGGAACTGCTGCTGTGGCTGGAACTGCTGCTGTGGCTGGAACAGCTGTTGCTGCTGATGCTGAAGCGGCGGCAAAAAATATTGCTGGGGTGGCACCGGAACCCAATAATTATAACCATTCATGGTCAGTCACTTTTGGAAATGAAATAAGCCAATACGAAAATGGCACACTGAAGTAAAAAATTAAAAATTCTCTGAGAGCTGAAAGAGTTACAGTTATTTCTGTGAATTGATCTCATCTACAGAAAACAATAATATCACATATTCATGCGCTTAAACCAGTCGCACAAAGAGCATTTAACGTGACATCGCTCTCTTAAGTTCTGCTTGCTGAGATCGAATGCGGCGAAGACATTGTAAACAAACAGCGGTGGATAGAGAAATGACGAAATAGCGGACTCGCGATTTTTTTTTCGCAAAGTGAGCGAAGTGCGAGACAAAGATTAGTTGTACCGCACATTGCATTGCATTCGCTTGCTGCCGTTTATGATGCTTTTGTTCCTGCTGTTGCTGCGGCTGCTTAGTAAAAAAGGGTGGTATAGACTTAATTGACTTATTAATTAATAAATGCAATATATAAAAATGTATTATTCATAATACATATTACCTTTCTTATTGGCATTAAATAATTGATAAAAACAATCTGTATAAAATAAAATTATTTTGTTAATTAAATACCGAAAACAATTGTTAGCAATGGCTATTTATGAAATTTTAAAACATAGGGTATTAAAATTTTGTGCTTCGTGTTTCGAACCAACTTGCAAGTGTTTAGCTTGTATTTTCTTTGCATTTGCCTATTCTCGATGTGTACACAGAACGCTATTGCTTGGCGAATGACCATTTGATCTACAGACCAGAGGGTATATTGCTTTTGTGCAAATGTATGTAACAGGTAGATGGAAGTATTTCTGACCCAATTATATGTATGTATATATTATATGTATATGCGGGAAGTTCAGTCAATCAATTTTGTAAGATTTATTTGCAATGCATGCTACTGCTGCTGATGTAGATTACATTTTCTTAAGTTTCTATTTGTTAGTGTGTTTGTTTTTGCAAGGTATATATTTGGTGAACAATTTTTTGCTTTCTCTTAGCTTGCTTCAGAAGTCAACAATGTATGCATGCATTTACAATGTATGCGCACGCTCTGCAAGTCTAACAAAGAGCGTAGTAACGCTACCTTCTTCGCACGCACTGAATTAACGCAAAACATATCTAAGAGGCTGCAGCTAAGTGAATTGCATATTGCCTTTAGCTTTAATTTAGTGTGTGCGGAGGAGTTAGGGTTATTAAACTTTATGATCGACAAGCGACAAAGCGCGCACATAAAATAGAGAGTGAACGTAAATGAGCAACATCAAAGGAACATGATCGGAGCGAGATTTGTAATTACCTGATTATCTTAAGAGCAACACGCGCACTTATTTCAACGCCCTATGCTTGTTCGCAATTGCATATCAATAACATATTAATAATGTTAGTTAGTTTTGTCTAAGTTATATAAGCAGCAAGTAGGCAAATCCACCCCCATAAAATATTCTGGTGTGGGTAATTTTTCTAGACGCACCAAGTTTTGTTTTGTTGTTTTTGTTTTTTTAAATATATCACACCAACAAAAAGTAGCAGTGAGGGCCCAACAACAACAACAACAAACGCTTCTTGCAAGTGTACGAACCTTTTTTTTATGACACTTTGTTTGCGGGACTCAAAGGCGTCATTGCTCATTGTTTTGTTTTTGTATTTTCGCTCGCGATCGAGCTCTCAGCTTGTCCGACAATCTGGCGACAGCAGTGGAATGGGTAACTGTTGTAATTATTTTATTATCTTAAGAGCAACACGCGCACTTATGTGAACGCCCTAAGCTTGTTCGAAATTGCATATCAATAACATATTAATAATGTTAGTTAGTTTTGTCTAAGTTATATAAGCAGCAAGTAGGCAAATCCACCCCCATAAAATATTCTGGTGTGGGTAATTTTTCTAGACGCACCAAGTTTTGTTTTGTTGTTTTTGTTTTTTTAAATATATCACACCAACAAAAAGTAGCAGTGCGGGCCCAACAACAACAACAACAAACGCTTCTTGCAAGTGTACGAACCTTTTTTTTATGACACTTTGTTTGCGGGACTCAAAGGCGTCATTGCCCATTGTTTTGTTTTTGTATTCTCGCTCGCGATCGAGCTCTCAGCTTGTCCGACAATCTGGCGACAGCAGTGGAATGGGTAACTGTTGTAATTATTTTATTATCTTAAGAGCAACACGCGCACTTATGTGAACGCCCTAAGCTTGTTCGAAATTGCATATCAATAACATATTAATAATGTTAGTTAGTTTTGTCTAAGTTATATAAGCAGCAAGTAGACAAATCCACCCCCATAAAGTATTCTGGTGTGGGTAATTTTTTTAGACGCACCAAGTTTTGGTTTGTTGTTTTTTTTTTTAAATCAATCACACCAACAAAAAGTAGCAGTGCGGGCCCAACAACAACAACAACAAACGCTTCTTGCAAGTGTACGAACCTTTTTTTTATGACACTTTGCTTGCGGGACTCAAAGGCGTCATTGCCCATTGTTTTGTTTTTGTATTCTCGCTCGCGATCGAGCTCTCAGCTTGTCCGACAATCTGGCGACAGTAGTGGAATGGGTAATTGTTGTAATTGTAACTTGATTTTTAAAATGGGTAAAAAGTGCTCCAAATCGTATGGGAGGTACTTGAAGGAGTTGTCCAAATAAAAATTCCTTTCTTAGTGCTCACTTTCAACCTGCATAAAATATTGTGTGAAAATTTCAGCCTTGTAGCTCTTTTCGTTTAGGCTGTGGCAATGTCAACAATCACTTAGGACAAACTCTTTTATATATATGTATATATATATATATTATATATATATATTTATATATATGTATGTATATATATATATTATGGGGTCATAAAAATTCAGGAATTTGGCCCACTTACTGTGTGTGTTATTGAAAAATAATGGATCATTTTCAATCTCGGGGTTTTGGAGCAATTTTGTGGGACTTAAGATAACTTTTATAAAGAATGCATTTTGTAGGGACATTTGACAAAACGCTTATTTCGGGGACCGTGTCCTTGAAATTCGTGTTATAACGAGTGCGGAATATACGTATGTATAACAAACTTTTTATATTTAAGGCATATTTTCTTTACTTTTTATAGCACTATCGTCTATTTTGGAGACACTTTGTGTGCCTAAACTAGTGGTTTAGTAAAGTTATAACACATTTGTGGGATATTATAAACAAAATAGTTTTTTTTTTTTTGTACACAAATGTTATTTATTAAAGTCACAATGTAGCTCTTTGTTGTACAACAACCACAAAGAAAAAGTAGCCAAAGCGCTCGCAAAGCACAAAATAAAAAAAATTGGCTTATCGTTATTAATATGTAAATATCGATATTATTATTAGTATTGCACATTCAGTACTACTTGGACGAGCAGGTTTATTGTCTACATTAACAAGTTGGCCACTCAACTAATTTATTATGTAAAACGAATGTGCAATGCTAATAATAGTATCGATATTAACATAATAATATCAATGAGTCCATCTCTGTAGTAGCAGCCAAGAACGCATTTCGGTGTGTGTGCACATGCTTTTGAATATAATGTGCATGTGGTTGTTGATCTGGTGGTGTCGAATGCAAAGAAACATGCATACATACATACATGTGTAAGCATTTGTTTGTATTAGACATCTGCATGAATGCATTCATTTCCTACACCATAGTACGGTACAGTAGTATAGTGTTGTTAAAATACTGCACTCATTTTTTGCTGTGCAGTATTTTCCAGTGTGCAGAAGAATCGAGTACAACATTATACTGTTCTCACTCTAGGTGAGAGCAGTAGAAATGTAGTACACTTCGTGAGTGAGTGCAATATTTGTCTCGCTCTAAATGTTGTACACCATATAAAAATATGAGTACAGCTTGTGTGTAGTGTCTTACAACGGTACAGTTGACTTTAAGATTTTGCAACACGTAGACATGGATGGTAAAGAGAACGACGCAAGCGCAATAAATGCTAATGAAAGTGTAAGTTTTTGTCAAAATAAAATTATATATTACTTATTCATGTTGATTTATTAAAAAATGTGTTATTTTACTAGAAATTTGGTTTCGTTTCGCCTTTGTAATTGTCTTTTGCAAGGTAATGTAGGTATATATGTATGTATGTTTTGTCTTTGTAAGTGTCTTTTGCAAGGTAGTGTATGTATGTTATAGTATATATGTTTCAACTTGGTCCAAGTATTTCATCATAATTGTTAATGTTAAACCAGTGTTCATCGTTGGATAGCTCAAATGCGGTGACACTTTTTAAACAGTACGCAGCTAACATAAAAGCAAAATTATTGGCAAATGAACTCAAGCCATCTCCTAATCAAGGCCGGAGCAAAGTTTGGGGCACTTTTTCTCGAATAGTCGATGAGGCCGGCATAGAGAACCCTGATGTAGTGGTGTGCAAAACATGCAAAAATGTTTATAAATTTGATAAGAGCACATCGAATTTAGTGAAGCACAAATGCTACCTAATGGCAAATACACGTAAGCGCAGCCATCCTGAAGTTGATGCAGATGTGGAATCAAAAAAAAATGTGCATTAAGTTAGCAACTGAATGGACAATTAAGAATGGGCGATCTTTCAACATTATTGCCGACTCAGGACTCAAAAATATGGCCCAATTTTTAATATCTATTGGTGCGAAGTTCGGAGAAAATATTAATGTAGAATCGTTATTGCCACATCCCACAACAATTTCACGGAACATCGGAGCTCTCTACGAATTTCATTTTAACGAAATATAAAAAGAAATAGTGGATGGCACAAAATTCGGATACGGCATAACATCAGACATATGGACAGACGACTTCTACAAAATTTCATACATATCGTTGACGATACACTACGTCGCAGAAGGAACCCTTAAAAATCGCTTGCTTGCAGTTAAATCAATGGAAGGAAAATCCTGTACCGGTAAGAACTATGAATTTTATTGATTATTGGAAATAAATTTTTTAAAACCAAAACTTTGTAGGTGACAGAATCAAAGGCAAAATTGAAAACATTCTACGTGACTTCGGGTGTGATTTGCTAATGGATGAACCCATAATAGTCACCGACCGAGGCGCTAACATGAAGGCTGCATTTAGTAGACTAAACACTTTAAACTGTGTCAATCATTTAATTCACAATGTAATTGGCAAAGCTGTGGATGCGGTGCCAGAATTGGAGAAGATGGTGATTCGTTGCAGCAAACTCGTGAAGTATTTTAAGAAGTCAGGTCAAAATTTTTTTTTAAAAACCACCTTAAAGAGCTACTGCCCAACACGTTGGAATACGATATTCCACCTGTTTAAATCCATCGAGTTGAACTGGATGGAATTATCCAACATATTAATTGAAAAAAATGAAATTTTTAGAATTCAGGACATTAATTTAAATGATGTAAGCGCATTGGCAAACCTTCTGGCTCCTTTTGAAGAGTGTTCCAAGAAGCTTGAGGGTAGCAACTATCCAACATTACACCTTGTTATTCCACACATCAATAAGTTAAAAAAAATATCAGCGCCTAATGGTAACGATGTGGATATTGTAAAAAATTGCAAGCTTGCTCTTGAGTCAAGTTTAATTAATATAGTTCAAAGTAATTTAAAAATTTTTCATAACATTGCCCTTTTTTTGTTTCTAGAAAAAATTATGATAGATTCGTTTTTAAAAAACAACACTGAACCAAATGATATTCCATGCAACCCCGAAATAGATGATATTTTCGCTGACTATGCACAGCCTACAGAAAACAATACATATTCTATAATAGGCAATGAATTCGAACATTTCAAAATGTCCAAATTCCTTATAGTGCAGACTTTAATGTACTGAATTGGTGGGCAAACAATAAACAACAATTCCCCCAACTTTTTAAGGTTGCCTGCAAAATTTTAGCCGTTCCAGCGGGTAGCGCAGCATCCGAAAGAGCCTTTTCGGTTGCTAAAAACCTTATTAATAATAAGCGCTGCAAAATTGCAACCAATGTTGATTTAGTAAATAAGATAATGGTTTTGCACTCCAATATAAACGTTTTGCACAATGATTCATTTTTAGAAATAAATTTATAAAAATAAAAACTATATTGACTATATTTTTATACCCTTAACCCATAAAATGGGTAAATAAGGGTATAATGGTTTTGTGCAAAAGTATGTAACAGGCAGAAGGAAGCATCTCCGACCCTATAAAGTATATATATTCTTGATCAGCATCAACAGCCGAGACGATATAGCCATGTCCGTCTGTCCGTCTGTCTGTCCGTCTGTCTGTCCGTCTGGCCGTCTGTCCGTCTGTATGAACGCGTGGATCTCAGAGACTACAAGAGATAGAGACTTCTGATTTTGTATTTAAGTTCTCCTATACCATGAGCAGAACAAGTTTGCTTCAAATTATCGATAACTATTCTGGTTTCCGATTTACACATAATATCGATAAAAATAAAATATCGAATTTGGAAAATCTAAAAATGAGGGTTGAAGTAATGGATAATGATAGAACTTTTCTGAAAATTTCGTTCAAATCGGTTGAGAAACACCGGAGATATTGAACTTAATCGATGGAAGCTAAGCCAGTATACCAAAGTCTTATATAAATTAAATATATTTATTGCAACTGGGTTCAGGGTATCTTCTAGTCGGGCTCTCCCGACTAGAGCCTTCTTACTTGTTCTTGGATAAGACAATCTGATTTTCTGACTATCATTTACGGTGCAAAAGGTCAACCACGGACGAACAACAAAATAATGTTTTTGCACTCGAACATAGAAATTTTGTATGAAGCGTCATCAATAACAACTCACTGTACAGTGAGTTTACTGCACACCAAAAAAGGGTGCAGTAACAAAAACTGCACACTTGTTTTAGTGTACTCATTAACTGCTGTACAGCAAGGGAGTGAGTGAGACGACCAGCTGTCGATACAGACAATTTATACAACACTCACTCACACCCATTTAAACTGTGCACAAAAAAGGTGTTCAGGTTTTTATAATGAATGATTCTTTTGCCCATTTGGATGCATTCATGCAGATGTCTAGTTTGTATGTTCGACTCGGTTTACTCTGACCTGCCTCAACATCTATGTACATATTTATGACACTGCACTATTGTCTATTTTGGGGACACTGCATGCTAAAGCATACACATTGTGTTCCTAAAAAAGTGGTTACAATGCATTTCTGGAAAAATTGAAAAATTAAAGAAATCAGCGAAGACAATTGTTTATATCAGTATCACTTCAACCTCTGAGAAGATAAGACGTGTTACAACAGAGTCATTACCCCGGCAATCAAACAAGCAAACCAACAACACCGAAACAAACAAACTTCTAACACAAAACGTAAAAGAAAAACAAAAACACCTAACACAGCATCAACAGTTATAGCGGGCACGAGCCCAACAATAACAAACATGCACGAACCACCCGACATAAGAACATACGGAGTCAAATCCAACAACACAAACACAGGCGAACCAAAATACATGCAGATAAAACGAAACGACAACAAAAACTTCGACAATGTTTCACCGTTCGTTATCAAAAAAACTATAGACTTCGCTTGCGACGGTGAAGTCGAATCATGCAAGAAAACAAAAGACGGACTACTCTTAATCAAAACAAAAAACACATTACAAGCCATAAAACTGCTGAAACTAAAGCAAATGACAAATATAGAAATCACTGTCACTGAACACAAACGCTTAACTCCACCAAGGGAGTCATATACAGCAACGACTTACGAAACATAAGCGAAACGGAAATACTACTAGAACTAAAAACACAAATGTAACAGAAGTTAAAAAAATATTAAAAAAACAATCAACAAATACCAACACCGATGAAAACAACACCACACTCACAGAAACCGGACTTATAATAATCACTTTTGGAACACACAAACTCCCTGAGAAACTAAGAATCGGCTACGAGTCAGTACGCGTCCGCCCATACATCCCACTACCCCTACGATGCAGAAAGTGCCTACGTTTCGGTCACCCAACTACCGTCTGCAAAGGCATTGAGACATGCATAAATTGCTCTAACGCCAAACACACCACCGAAGAAGAAAGATGCCTAAACCAAAAAAGCTGTCTAAATTGCAGCAACAACCCCGACATCGACCACCAGCACAGCCCTCTCGACCGCAAATGCCCCGCCTTCGTCAAAAACCAAGAAATAACCGCCATAAAAATAACAGAAAAGGTAGATCACAAAACTGCACTCAACATCTATCACAACCGGCACGGACAACATGCAAGGCCATCATACGCCAGAACCCTTACCAGCACAACACAACATCCAACCAATACGCAACCACCAAACACACACATGCCTACAAACACTCCGTTAAACACCCAGTCTTCAACCTCAACTAGAACCACACAACATCAAACCATCACTGCAACAACTCCCAGCCAAAGCACACCAGTAACACCATCCCCACCATCTACACACCGATCGGAACCAACCGAACCAGAAGAAATGGACACCGGCAACGCATATCAAACCAACACAACAAAAAAACCATACACATCAATCCTAACCGAAGACTTAAAACTAAAGCTATACTCCAAAGATAAATCTGGTAATCTCTCCACCCCCCTAAAACCCCCAAAAACCAACCCAAAACAAAAACCAAACCCCCAAGCAAGTCCAAATACGCAAATAATAGCGAAAGCGACTCAATTTAAATAAATTTAATCTTAACCTTAAACTTAACTTACATTAAATTAATATTAAATTCAAAACCAACTTACACCAAAATCAATCGAACATCAAACAACAAAATGCAAAAAATGTCACTCCAATACTACAATGGAACATTAAAGGTTACACAAATAATTACAATCAAACTCCTCATCCTGATAAAAAAATTTTCCCCACACATTATATCACTCCAAGAAACTCATGTACAACACCCAACAACATACCCACCCCAATTAATTACAAACTACACATAAATAACGCCACCAATAGGTTTGGCGGAGTAGCACTACTAGTACACAAAACTATCCAATACACTAACCTAAACACCCCGAATGACATAGAAACAATAGCCATCAATATACAATCCAAACATAACTTTAACCTTTTTAATACATACATCTCCCCAACCAAAACGGTTACCCACCAAATCCTCGAGAACACCCTAAACACACAACAAACACCCACATTAGTTACCGGCGACTTCAACGGCTGGCACCCGATCTGGGGCTCTCCAACAACAAACAGACGCGGAAAAATAGTCCAAAAATACATAGAAAACTCAAATCTCATGCTACTAAACGACAAATCCCCAACACACTTTTCAACACACAACACTTTCACACACATTGACCTCACACTCTGTACCCCAACAATAGCACCACACACCAAATGGAAAATACTCGACGACCTTCACAGCAGTGACCACTTCCCAATAATAATCTCCATGTTCCCAATAAACAACACATACAAATTCAACAGACCTTTCTTTAAACTAAAAGACGCTGATTGGAATCACTTCAACACACTCACGCACGATATAGATACTGAGTTCCCCCCTTCCGAAACATAAACAAGAAGCAGCCCTTATAAATAAATCATCCTTAAATCCGCAAACAGCAGCATCCCCCAAACCACACCAAATAAACACCCCTACAGAGTCCCCTGGTGGAACAAATCATTAAGCGAACTAAAAAAAGCAAAGCAAACAAACTGGAAACGACTTAACCGCAACATCACATTAGAAAACATAATAAACTACAGAAAAGCAAACGCAAAACTTAAATTTGAAATTAAAAAAAGCAAAAGAGAAGCCACCAACTCTTTCACCTCAACAATACAACCATCAACCCCCTCATCCAAAATTTGGGCCAATATAAGAAGATTCTGTGGACTGAACACAACAAAACAAATTCACACCCTTCTAAATCCGCAAACTAACCAGACAACAACAGATGACAACGAAATAGCTAACGCCCTCGCACAACACTGGTCTCGACTATCCAACGACTCCACCTTCACTCAAGAATTCCGAAACAACAATACAGAAATAGAACACCCAATCACACACCCTCACCATCAGCCCAAGCAATAGAAGAAAAAATAACCTACATCGAACTAGCCTCAGCACTCCAAACACTCAAAGGATCCACCCCTGGGCTTAACAGAATATCCTACCAAATGATAAAAAACTGCTCACAAAAAACAAAAAACCGAATCACCAACCTTTTTAACACAACTTTCAATAAACACATACCACAATCCTACAAAACCAGCCTTATCATCCCCATACTTAAACCCAAAACCGATAAAACCAAAGCCTCCTCATATAGACCCATCTCCCTAAACTGCACCCTGGCTAAAACCCTGGACAAAATAATTGCTAAAAGAATCTGGTGGTTTGTCACCCAAAACAACTTCCTAAACCCAAACCAATTTGGCTTTAAAAAAGGCAAGTCGACTTCAGACAGTCTACTATACGTAGACTATCTTATAACGAAGTCCACAAGCACACCTCACTCGTCACTCTTGACTTCTCAAGAGCCTTCGATCGAGTGGGTGTGCACACAATAATTGACCAACTCGAAAAATGGAAAACCGGCCCTAAAATAATAAACTACATAAAAAACTTCATGACAAACAGAAAACTTATTGTACGCTCTGGCCCCCACCACTCCAACTCCTTACCATTACAAAATGGCATCCCACAAGGTTCTCCCATATCCGTTATCCTCTTCCTAATAGCCTACAACAAACTTGCCGATATCATTAGTCTCCACAAAGAAATCAACTTCAACGCATACGCCGACGACTTTTTCCTAATAATTAATTTTAACAAAAGCAAAAACAAAAACTACAACCTTGACAACATACTTCACGAGATAAACAACTGGGGTTCATACTCAGGAGCCTCTTTATCCCTTCCCAAATGCCACCACCTTCACATATGCAAAAAACAAAACGCAACTCCACCATAAGTTCCAACATCACACAAATCCCAAACGTTACCTCCCTCAAAATTCTTGGCATAACCATCACAAAAAACTACAAATGGAACACCCACATCAACAATCTCCTACCATCCCTCACCCAAAAACTAAACATATAAAATGCTTAGCCAGTCAAAAATTTAACTGTGACACAACAACACTTCTAAGCATCACCAAAGCCTCCCTAATTAGTAAAATCGACTACGGCCTCTTCCTTTATGGACACGCCCCAAAATCTACCCTAAACAAGTTAAAAACACAATACAACGCCGGCATACGCCTAGCCCTCGGAGCATACCACTCCACCCCCATCAACAACTACTCCACGAAGCCAACATCCCAACAATAGAACTAAGACGAGACCTGCAAACTGCAAAACTTTACAAAACCCTCATAAACTCCACTAATACGCCACTTCACAAATTTATTAAGCCCCGTAAACACAAAAAAAAGAATACACCTATCATAGACATCGCAATCAACCTATGCACAAAACTCAATCTACCCTACAGACCACAAAAACCCCCCAAGACAAGCCCCCTTGGAACATCGACAACTACATTGACATTACACTACAACGACACAAAAAACAATCAACACCACCTGAGACATACCGCAAACTCTTCCAACACTCAAAAAACACCCTGAAAACTACAGCTTTATATACACAGACGGCTCTAAAATAAACGATACAGTTACATACGCCATAACAACTGAAACCAACATCCTCAAATTCGGCATGCTACCACATTTCTCCTCCACCCTCACCGCTGAAACAATAGGAATCCTGGAAGCCATTAAACACATCAAAAACAAACCAGGAAAATTCATTATTTGCTCCGACTCTCTATCCACATTAAACGCAGTAAAAAACCCGAACAACAACAACACCTACCCAAACAACATTAGATCCCAAATCCTTTCCCTAGCCCCCAAAATAAAATTAATGTGGATTCCTGGACACACAGGAATAACAGGTAACGAGCTGGCCGACAAAACAGCAAAAACAGCAAACAAAATGCCCCTAATCCTTACCCCAAACATAAACCAAACAGACATAAATAGGTACCTTAAACAAATATTCGAAACGCAACATAAAGGTAACATCGCAAACTGCAGCCAATGGTACCGTACCTCAAACCCAAACAACACACACATCCATGACTACCTCAACACACTAAAACTAAACAGACTCGACCAAACCAAAATTATCAGACTCCGACTGGGACACACAAAACTGACACACCAACACTACCTTAACACCAACATACCACCATCCTGCCCTTTCTGCCACGACAACAACGCACCCACCATCCCACACCTACTACAATCATGCCCTGCGCTCACGCCACTGATCCAAAAAACATTCAACAACACAAACCCTATCGACATCCTCAGCAACCTCAACTCAACCAACCTACCCAAAATCTTATCCTTCCTAAAAACATCCAACATCTACCACCAATATAAAACAAACAAAAATATATACAACAACAATGTAAACAAATAATGTAAATATGTAAAAATGTAAATAATAATAATATTAATTATTAATAACAAACCTAAATTAAGAAAGCTCACATAGCCAAAGGCCTCGTAGCCAGTGCTATTACCAAATAGTTAGTCTTAGTTTTTTTTTAAATTAGCCTAACTCTAATAATAATAATAATAATTGTTTATATATATGTTCATACGGACATTTATGATGAAAAATACAAATATGTATTTAACACTACTAAGACAAAACTTCATTTTTTTTCTTATATCAAAATCAATTAAATCAAAATTTTTTAAGATGTTTCATTATTATTAATCATGAAAAGTTCAAAATTTAAAATTAATCAACAAAATGATTCCAATTTTATATCGGTACTAAAAACTAAAAAGACAATTTTATTTTATTCTTAAATCATATTCAAATATATTTGCGAAGATATTTCAACAACATTAAACATAAATATATCAAAATTTAAAATAAATCAACAAATTGTTTCCAATTGAAATCGGTACTAAAAATTAATACAAAATTTCATTATTTTTCTTAAATAAAAATCAAATAAACTTTCGAAGAAATTTCAATATCATAATTATAAAATTTCAACATTTAAATTAATCAACAAATTGGTTCCAATTTCAAATCGGTACTAAAAACTTAAACCAAATTTCATTATTTTTCTTATGTTAATATTTTAAATTTAAAAACAATGCTTTTGGATCGAACGAACTTTATTTCCTGTTCTTCGAGCAGCTGCCTTCCTTTGCTTATCAATCTATTTTTATACCCTTAACCCATAAAATGGGTAAATAAGGGTATAATGGTTTTGTGCAAAAGTATGTAACAGGCAGAAGGAAGCATCTCCGACCCTATAAAGTATATATATTCTTGATCAGCATCAACAGCCGAGACGATATAGCCATGTCCGTCTGTCTGTCCGTCTGTCTGTCCGTCTGTCTGTCTGTATGAACGCGTGGATCTCAGAGACTACAAGAGCTAGAGACTTCTGATTTTGTATTTAAGTTCTCCTATACCATGAAAAGAACAAGTTTGCTTCAAATTATCGATAACTATTCTAGTTTCCGATATACACATAATATCGATAACAATAAAATATCGATTTGGAAAATGTAAAAATGAGGGTTGAAATAATGGGTAACGATAGAATTTTTCTGAAAAATTCGTCCAAATCGGTTAAAAAACACCGGAGATATTGAACTTAATCGATTGAAGTTAAGTCAGTATACCAAAGTCAATTATAAATTTAATTTACAGGGTATCTACAGGGTGCTAGAGCAACTGAAAAAGGCCTGCACATGCTATCGTCGCTCACAGGCAAAACAAAGCAAAGTACCGTCATTGTCTACCTCCGTCCACATGAGAGATAACTTTTGTTGCCAATTGCACGCTCTTTAGATTTTACTCTCTTTGATTTAAGTAAATTTAAACAGAATATCACTGATGAGAATGCTTGGCAACATTCGCAATAGCGCAATCTGGCCGCCTAAATTGTTCATTCCCAATTTTAAAATTGTTTCTAATCACCGCCTTCATTCAATGACGTCCACCACAAATTTTCATTTCCGATCACACAGTTTCACTTAAAACAAGAAGTTTGCATGTTTGAATTGTCACTTAGTTTTTATACCGTTCTTCGAAATGAACATGTTTATTATTATTATTATTTCGTATGGATCGCGGTTTGTAGCTTTAATTTTGCGTTAACACATTTATTTTATTACTTCGTAGCTATTAATTCAGCTTAAGCTGTCATTTAAATAAATAAAAAAAAAAAAAATGAAATATTGCCTAATTTTTGATTGCATTAACAAATAAAATAAAAACATTATTATTATATTTGTCATCTCATTTTTTACAGATTTGACCGCATTACAAAGTTTGAAATAAGAATTATGCTTGATTTTTTTTTTTGTTTAGTAATACAACCACGCAACTAAAGAAAGCGAGCCAAATTCTCCAAAAGGACTTCAAAATCGGATTCACCGACCCAAAATCCATTTAAAATGACCAGTCTACTCCGTCGGATATGATATAAAATAATGTTTTTTTGTGTATCAAAAAAATATATACACATCTAAGATTCCCATCATTCCGCAAATTCTTTTTTTTTTTCGATACATTTGAGGACTGTTTTCAAAAACCTCTATAAATATAAAAATGATATGAAAATGGAATTGAAATGAAAGGTTTTATCCAAGGGACATACAAGGGACACAGTCCTCAAATTCTGCGTTATATCATGGGTCCCTTAAATACTTCAAATATATCTTGCATATATTTATATTCCACTTTTCCATCGTTCCGAATTATGGATTTGCCACATAGCCAAAATTCTAAAAACAAATCTTTCTAAAAAAGTGGATTGCCGTCTAATAACATTAGGTATTGCAATTTTTATTTATAAGACCAACATAAACAATGAAAAATAAAAAACTAAAAATCTCCAAGAGAGTAATCACAGGAAGGATTTATTGGCACTGACCCCAATAATTTCTTTATTCCTAAGGAAGTAGTTATTTTATATTATTTGTTTTTGCCTATGGTGATATACATAAATTGAAGCAAATCGTTTTCAAGGTAAATGGAGGCTGCTCTTTCGAATTAAAAAGTTAGATTTGCAAATTTGTCACTGCGAGCTTTGTCACTCAGAGCTAGAGACTTCTGATTTTGTATATAAGTTCTCCTATACCATGAAAAGAACAAGTTTGCTTCAAATTATCGATAACTATTCTGGTTCCGATATACACATAATATCGATAACAATAAAATATCGAATTTGGAAAATGTAAAAATGAGGGTTGAAATAATGGGTAACGATAGAATTTTTCTGAAAAATTCGTCCAAATCGGTTGAAAAACACCGGAGATATTGAACTTAATCGATTGAAGTTAAGTCAGAATACCAAAGTCAATTATAAATTTAATTTACAGGGTATCTACAGGGTGCTAGAGCAACTGAAAAAGGCCTGCACATGCTATCGTCGCTCACAGGCAAAACAAAGCAAAGTACCGTCATTGTCTACCTCCGTCCACATGAGAGATAACTTTTGTTGCCAATTGCACGCTCTTTAGATTTTACTCTCTTTGATTTAAGTAAATTTAAACAGAATATCACTGATGAGAATGCTTGGCAACATTCGCAATAGCGCAATCTGGCCGCCTAAATTGTTCATTCCCAATTTTAAATTGTTTCTAATCACCGCCTTCATTCAATGACGTCCACCACAAATTTTTCATTTTCCGATCACACAGTTTCACTTAAAACAAGAAGTTTGCATGTTTGAATTGTCACTTTGTTATTATACCGTTCTTCGAAATGAACATGTTTATTATTATTATTATTTCGTATGGATCGCGGTTTGTAGCTTTATTATTATTATTAATTCAGCTTAAGCTGTCATTTTAAATAAATAAAAATAAAAAAAAATGAAATATTGCCTAATTTTTGATTGCATTAACAAATAAAATAAAAACATTATTATATTTGTCATCTCATTTTTTACAGATTTGACCGCATTACAAAGTTTGAAATTAAGAATTATGCTTGATTTTTTTTTTGTTTAGTAATACAACCACGCAACTAAAGAAAGCGAGCCAAATTCTCCAAAAGGACTTCAAAATCGGATTCACCGACCCAAAATCCATTTAAAATGACCAGTCTACTCCGTCGGATATGATATAAAATAATGTTTATACTCGATACCGAAGGTAAAGAGTATATTGGGTTTGTGCAATGTCCGTCATGGTGTCCGTCCGTCTGTCAGTCTGTCCGTCTGTACGTCTGTATGGTCGCAACTTTTTCCACACCCTTCAAGCTAGAGACTTGAAACTTTCCAATTCTCTTTATCTATGGGATAGTAAATTAAAGTGTCAAGATGGGGGTTCTACGATAACTGGGGGGCTGGCAAATCGATAAATTCGATAACTCAAAACCGATAAATCCTCATATTTCGCACATCCTTACAGCTAGAACTACCAAATTTGGTGGGCAGATAGCTACTAGCAACCCCCAAAAAACTGCATCAAAATTTTGGAGCCACGCCCACCCATTCCGCCCCCAGCCCCCCCGCAATTTAAAGTCAAAAAAGCGTATATCTCCCACAGTTTTTGAGCTAGAGCCACCAAATTTTGTGCCAAGATAGGTGATGATGACCCCCCAAAAACTGCATCAAAAGTTTGGATGCCACGCCCACCGATACTGCTCTAGCCGCCCCCATCCACCCCAACGCTTCGTCAAAAACGGGAATGCGTGTATCTATCAGAGTTGTGGAGCTAGAGCCTCCAAATTTGGTAGAAAGCTAGCTGGTAACGACCCCCAAAAAACTACATCAAAATTTTGGAGCCACGCCCACCCATTCCGCCCCCAGCCACCCCGCATTTTGAAATCAGAAATGGCTATATCTCCCACAGTTGTTGAGCTAGAGCCACCACATTTGGTGCCAAGATAGATGATGATGACCCCCCAAAAACTGCATCAAAAGTTTGGATGCCACGCCCACCAATACCACCCTAGCCGCCCCCATCCACCCCAACGCTTCGTCAAAAACGGGAATGCGTGTATCTTCCAGAGTTGTGGAGCTAGAGCCACCAAATTTGGCAGGAAGATAGCTTGCAACGACCCCTGAAAAACTGCATCAAAGTTTTGGAGCCACGCGCACCCCTTCCACCACCCTTTCCCCACCTTTTACAAACTTTGAGCTAGAGTCACCAAATTTTGTATGAAGATAGCAATTGACATTCCACATAGATCTGCATCAAAAATTTGGATGCCACGCCCACCCATACCGCCCCAGCCCCCTTTCCCCACTTTATACAAACTTCGAGCTAGAGTCACCAAATTTGGTATGAAGATAGCAATTGACATCCCACATGGATCGCAGCAAAAATTTGAATGCCACGCCCAACCATACCGCCCCCAGCCCCATAGCCCCCCTCTCCCCACTTTATACAAACTTTGAGCTAGAGTCACCAAATTTGGTATGAAGGTAGCATTTGACATTCCACAAGGATCTGCAGCAAAATTTGAATGCCACGCCCAACCATACCGCCCCCAGCCCCCCTTTCCCCACTTTACAAACTTTGAGCTAGAGTCACCGAATTTGTTATGAAGATAGCAATTGACATTCCACAAAGATCTGCATCAAAAATTTGAATGCCACGCCCAACCATACCACCCCC